>VZQC01005193.1:551031-617209 GCA_009823505.1 Rhizomys pruinosus
ACTCACTCTCTCACTCTGTAGATCAGACTGGCCTTGAACTCACAAAGATCTGCCTGCCTCTGCCTCCCAAATGCTAGGATTAAAGGCCTGTACCACCATGCCTGGCTTAAAGATGGTTCTTAGCTGCCATGTGAGTGCTGGGAATCGAACCCGGGTCCTCTACAGGAGCAGTTAGTGCTCTTAACTGCTGAGCCATCTTTCTAGCCCCACAGCTTTACTTTCTTTTTTTTTAATTTTTTTTTTAATTTTATTTATTTATGAATGTGTATGAATATACTGTCTGCATGCAAGTTTTTGCACCTGTGTCGTGCAATGCCGTGGAGGTCAGAAGAGGGTCTCGGATTCCCCTGGAACTGGAGTTCTCCTGGAATTGGAGTTTCAGACGGTTCTCGGCCGCCATATGGGTGCTGGGGATCGAACCCGGGTCCTCTGTAAGAGCGCTCTTAACCACTAGGTCATCTCTCTAGCTTTACTTTCTTTAACCAGCAACCAAATGAAGGATTTAGGTGATTGTTTCACCAGAGTACATTTATCTTATTTTTTAACTACCTCTCTCTTTCTCTCTTTCTCTCTCTCTCTCTCTCTCTCCTCTGTGTGTGTGAGAGAGATATGTACATTTTGTGTGGGTGTGTGCACATGAGTGTGTGCACATAGTGTGCACAGCTGTAGACACTAGAGTTGATACCCACTGTCTTTCTTAATCCCTCTCCACCATATTTTCAACCCAGGATTTCTCACTGACCCTGGAGCTTATCAGCTTAGTCAGGCTGGCTGTTGCATTTCAGGGATCTCTAGTGGTCTCTGTCTTGGGATTGCAGATGCGGACCTGCTTTTACATGGGTACTGGGGACCTCAAACTCGGGGCCTCATGCTTGCCAGCAAGCACTTTACATGTTGAGCCCTTTCCCCAACCCCTGCCGTTTTCTTACTGTGTCCACTACGATTTACCTCAGAGTGGGATTAATTATATTAGTTCCTCCCCTTGTATGTAAAAGCATAATTAGCATTAAAGAGATCAAAACTCTCTTTCCAGTTGTCACATTTTAGTTACTTGAATAATGGGTGTCTTCCTTCTCAGTATTGTTATGAGGTTGGCATTCTGCTTTTCCTTGTTAGAAATAAACCCGAGGTCCAAGGACCTCGCCGGCACCACACAAAGCAAAAGTAACTGGACAAGACAGATTTTACTTTTGCAGAAGGGTGACTTGCTTGATTAGACTAGAATTCTTTCAAGTTTCTAGTTTTACAGATTTTGAAACAAAAGAATAAAATCTAGTTTGTCACCCCGTCCTCCCTCCACTCCTGGTGCTTGTAATGGTCTTTTGTACACTATGATCTGCTCAAAACTTTCTTTTCTGTCCTTTACCACATTTCTAAGCCACATTATAGTGATGCTTTTGATGGATAACTTTATTGTCAACTTGACACACAGGGCTTGAGGGAACCTCAGTTGGGGAATTTCCTCCATTGGACTGACCTGTGGCCATGTCTGTGGAGTATGTTCTTGATTGTTGAGTGATATAGGAGGCCCAGTCCACTGTGGCTGGTACTACCCTGGGCAGGTTGTTCTCTGTTGCCGGGCTTGGTGGCGCACGCTTTTAATCCTAGCACTCAAAAAGACAAAAAAAAAAAGAAAGCAGGCTGAACATGGACCAGGGAGCAAGCCAATAAGCAGCGTTTCTCCATGGCCTGTGCTTCAGCTCCTGCCTCCCAGGTCCCGAGTTCCTGACTCTCAGCATTACAAGGCCAAGCATGGACCCACACGTGGAGCACCCATCATTTCTTCAGCTGTCTTTTGGAACTGGGCTCTCTAGCAAGGGCTTAGCTCATCTTTTTTTTTTTTTTTTTTTGGTCTTTTCGAGACAGGATCTCCTTGTAATCACCCCAGCTTGTCCTGGAACTTGCTCTGTAGACCAGGCTGGCCTTGAACTCACAAAGATCTGCCTGCCTCTGCCTCTGCCTCCCAAGTTCTAAGATTAAAGGCGTGCGCCACCACGCCCGGCAGCTCATCCTTTTTATTCAAACAGTATGTCCAGCACGAAAAGGGAAGTGGAAGTCAGGACCCACTTTACTTTTTCAGAGACTCTCACCCTTTGATCCCTCACCTAGAATACCACACACAATTATAAACAGACTTCTTAACTTTTCTCGTTGTTCAAAATGAGAAAAACATTCTTTCATTGTTTTGATATGTAAAGCTCCCATACATAAATTCAGTCATTATCTTGGGTGGTGGGCTGAGAGGGATCCTGAGGCATTGCAGTTGGGTTCTAGCTCATAAGAGAAGCATACAGCTCAGGGAGCTTGTGTACATTGTAAACAGTAACTTTTGATTGTAAGGTTAGGTAGATTAGTCCAGATTATTCCCATAGTGTAAAATCATTCCTATCCTCCTTTAATAGCCATTTAGTAAATGCTACATTTTTGGTTTGGGACTTACTGCCATGGATGGGCCCTTTTCCCTATCATTCTTCATTCTTCCTCATCAGCTGGTCTCTACTGGGGTTCAGATATCTGTCTTGGAACAGGGACAACCAGATGTTTTTCCTTCCTTTAACAAGTCCAGTTTAGTTGTCCTTCCCACTGCTCTACCCACCCAACAGGCGCTTGCATATACACATACACACAGAGACTCAGACACATGCACAGATACATGCAGAGACTCAGAGACATATACAGCCACACACACATACACAAACACAGTGCATTCTGGGACACAGGGCCATTTCCCATTTTGATTTATAATGCACATTTCCATGGTGAAGGAGACCATTTTGATATCCATTAAATATTTAAAATAGAGATCTCCCTCAAGTTTATCTTTTAGGAAAATATGTTCCTCCTTTCTCTGCTACATTCCCTTCAATCTGGAGATAGCATCCATAATTCATAGCCCATTTGGGAGAAGACATTATTTTGAGACACTTAATGATGTTTTTCATGGCAAAAGGAAAAAATGTACGGTCATAGACTCGAGAGTACACGGTGTGTTTTATATGTCGACACAGCTTTGCAAGACTATTTCAGAGTGCATCAGAGACTCTAAAATAATCTACTAGGCTTCTGTAGGAAGCATTTTATTCTTTAAAGGTTTTAGTAATAAGATGATTTATGGTGTCAGTGAGGAGACATTCACATATTTGTTTTTTTTTTAATTTTTTTTTATTAATTAATTTTATTTATTTCTGTATGTGTATAAATGTACTGTCTGCATGCAGGTTTGTGCACCCGTGTCGTGCAATGCCGCGGAGGTCAGAAGAGGGTGTTGGATTCCCCTGGAACTGGAGTTCTCCTGGAATTGGAGTTTCAGACGGTTCTTGGCCGCCATGTGGGTGCTGGGGATCGAACCTGAGTCCTCTGCAAGAGCGGTCAGCGCTCTCAACCGTTAGGCCATCTCTCCAGCCCCGACATTCACATATTTGTAATAACTTTCAGGAAATAAGATGATTTTTTTTTTTTTTTGGTCTTTTTGATACAGGGTCTCCCTGTAGCCCCAGCTGTCCTGGAACTCACTCTGTAGACCAGGCTGGCCTTGAACTCACAAAGATCCGCCTGCCTCTGCCTCCCAAGTGCTAGGATTAAAGCCATGTGCCACCACGCCCAGCAAGATGATTTTTTTTTTAATTTAATGGAGTAAACACATTAAGAAAGGTTCAATTCTAAACTTACCTACCATAATGTTATTTCTGTTTGAGGGCCCTAATGCTGCTAAGATTCCTCCCCACCAAGCACTCCTGCATTTGCCTATGGTCTGTGTCTATCTGTCTGTCTGTCTGTCTGTCTATCTATCTATCATCTATCTATCTATATCTATCTCCCATCTTCCACATATTTATCATCTATCTATCTATCTATCTATCTATCTATCTATCTATCTATCTATCTATCATCTATCTATCTACCATCTATTTTGAGACAGGGTCTGTCTTACTATGTAGCCCTGGAAGGCCTGGATCTCCTAGAGATCCTCCTGCTTCCCACTCCCAAATGCCGTTTGCTCCATACAAGTATTCTTTCTTCTCTGTTTACTTTGCAATGGAGAAAATAGTTTCATGGGAACTTCATTCTTACCAGTCTTCAGATTATTACTTAGCCTGGTGCATAGTTAATGCTCCTTAAAGTGGATTGCTACTGCTTTTGTTTTGTCTTTTTCTCCTTCTACTTGACAGGTTTTTTTTTTTTTTTCCTGGTGGTAATTGGCTTGAGTATCCAATCAAGTAAATATAACTAAATGAAACAAGATATGCATTGCTGGCAAGCTGTGCTGTAGAACCTGGGGATGGTCTGTGGCCTTACTGGCAGAGATGTTGTCTTCTGAGTGAACAGCCCCTGGACTTGAGAGTCAGGAGGCTTGGAACAAGGTGCTCAGTGACACTGTGCCTCCAAGCTCCCCAGCTAGAACATGAGTGGGCTGCACTCTGAGGATTCTTCCACTTCTAAAAATTGTCACCTTCAATCTTTGTGCTTTGAGACTTTGAAGTCCCCGTAGAAAGAACCTATGAAAAACCACAGTCTCCGTTTATCCAACCCTCGTTCATTTTAGTGGTTTTTGGTTGGTGTCCTTCATGTTTAGGTGGAGCTAATGACCTCCCTGTTCCTCCAGGGATGGTGGTAAAACAACTCCTGTCAGACACAAAGGCAAGCCCCTTCCAGATGCCTAACCCCTTAAACTAGTCTCCTGGCTGGCACAGAGGGACCGTCACTTCGCTTGGCACTAAGATGCAACCATTTCTGGAGTCAAATATGGCAGCTGTGTCCTAGTCAAACTGCAGGGCTGATATGACAGTTTAGGGAAAATGAGTGAGACAGAAATAGCAGATTTCAAAATAATTCAATTAAAACAGCAGGCAGAGTGCAACAAGAAAGCAAGGATATCAGCCCCAGAACCCAGCACCCTCCACTGTTAAGAGAGTGAAGACTGGAGCCCTGGAAGTGCCAACCTGTGTAAGGCTGAAAAAAAAAAAAAAAACAAAAACAGTCCAAAGAATCCACTCCACCCAGAGCAGCAGGCTCACCTAATGCCTTGCTGAGCTGCTGTCTTGAGCTATTTTCCATCTCTCTCTCTTAGTCATCTAATTATTGGGCTGTGTTTATGTTGATATACAAATAGATCTTTTTAAATCTTTAGTTGTGTATCTATTTCTGTATGTGATGTGCACATGGTCATGTGTGTGTTTGTGCCTGTGGACACACACATGTCGTCAGCACATGTGGAGGTCAGAAGACAAGTGTCCTGTTCTTCCTCACCTTCTACCTTGTTTGGGGCAAGATCCCGTGGACTGTGTAACTGTCTCACCAGGTTGGCTAACCCAGGAGCTTCTGGGAATTCTCCTCTCTCTGCCTCCTACGTCACCTAGGAGAACTGGGATCTCAAACATGTGCTGCTACACCAGGCTGCATACAGTTCTGGGGATCTGAACTCTGGACCTCATGCTTGTGTGGCAAGCCATCTTTCCAGCCCTAGATCTGTTTTTAAAACCCTTCTTTCTTCTGGCCTCTGTTCAGGATATTATAACTACACATTTATGAAATCAAAATGCACGAAGCTGAAGATAACCGTGGTAAGGCGCTTTGGGGATGGCTTTTCAGGATGGGGTGGAAACCCCTCTGTGACTTCAAGGCTCTTGACAAGGAAAAAAGATTCCAGAAAAAAAATATCCTGGGCCTGGGATATCCATGACAGTACATTTGCCAAATGTGGGAAGCCCTGTGCTGAATCTCCAGCTCCCCTCCACGGAAGGAAGAAAAGAAGCTGTAGTGTACAGTCACAGTTAAGAATTTGTAGTTACCTAAAAATGGGAAGCCTTTTGAGTTTATTAGGTGTGCCTATTGCGATAAGTATTAAGACAAAAGCATGAAAGTTGTAATGGAAAAAAGTACTGAGAGCATTGAGCAAAATAAAAGTTTTCAAACCTAGTGAGAAATTATCAGATCATTAGAAGCTGGACCTCCAATTTCTCGAAGGGAGATTCCAGTGAAGAGTGGCAGCGAATGCTAATGCAACCAGTCATGTCAGTTTAACTACAAAAAGGAACACTAGAAAGAAATTTAGGGATGAAAAGTTTCATTTCATTTAGAAACCCATCTTTCAGTAATGAGCAAGATTCACATAAACTTAGAAATGTGGTTCTATTGTAAAATGGAACCAAAACAGGCTTCAAGAAAAATTAAATAAAATGCCTGCCATAGGAAAATAACATTTGGCATCAGAAATTCTGGTTCTGAATTCAGAGCCAAGGGCTTGGGCTACCTCTCAGTGGTAGAGCTGCTTGCCCCGACATTGCCGAGAATAATTATTATTTTGGATCTTTGTTAGCTCTGTGACCTTAGGGTAGTCAATTAAAATCTGTGAAGTTTTTTTTCTATTGGCCTATAAAATAGCAATAATTATAGTATCTGTTTCACAGGGATGTTGGGACGATGATGCAAGATAATATATTCAGGTGTATTTTGTGAATCAAGGGGGCCTGTGTTTATGCTTTTCTATAAATTTTCCTTGTTTTTACAGTGTGGAATAAGGTTTAGGGATCAGTGCTCACCCATGGAGCTAACTTAGCTATTCACACTGGAGGAAAGTCTATTGTGTAAAAATTTTAAAATATGCACAATCTTTTTTTCTACTCCTCATTTTTCTGGCCCAGAAACTCTGTGTTTATGGAGTTCTTCTGGCGAGCTCCATAACACAGTTGTCCACTCTTCATTAAGCTACGGCGTGATTTGATAGTAAATACTGCCTGGGAATGCATTGCCGTTAACAGCATAAGGAAAAGAATGCTATTGTATTTAATTTAAAACCCTCCTTTAGGAAAATGTAGGCAGAGAAGGTGGCTGCAAACAAGACTATCCCAAGTCAGAGGCTGGCTGTGCAGAAACACAGAGGGTAAAGCGGCCTGCCTCCTCTCTGGGGGTGGGCTGCATGCTCAAGTCTCCTCTAAGCCTCAGCCTATCTACCTCAGCAGCTTCTGCCTCTTCCTCACAGACGATATAGAGTGTCTTCTTGTCTGTTCTGTTTTATAAAAGCACTTCATATTAACCTCTGTGGAAAAGTTAAGGAGAGGAAGTCAACTGGATTATATGCTGTTTGTATCTATTTGCATGCGTGGGTCGGGTGGAGCAAACTCGATTTATAAACAGGTCTGACATGGAGATAGTTTTGTATGCACATGAGTGGATTTGGGAAGGCAAGCATGGAGGTGTGCATGAGTGTGGGTGCCCACAGGCAGGGGCACATATGTACATGTTTTGTGTACTCTCTAACATGGAAAAGACGAATTAACACTAATTAGAAGGGGTGATAGGAAGCAGTGAAGGTAAAACTCCTTTGGCATTTACTATAATTGAAGGGTATGATGTAAGGTTGTGTGTGCAGGAGCGAGAGCTTATTCATCCATTGGAAAAGCAGTGAGAGTTTAATAGTAATATGCTCAGATGTCCAGATACCAATTCCTTGGTGTCTGCAGTAAGGCTTTAAGGCTACAGGTTTCTGACGTGTCCTCTGCTTGCTTAGAATTCAGTGTTCTGGGTAAAGAATGTTGCAGCATGTAATCTGTGGCAGAAAAATTGTGCCCCAATTGTTTGTTTATTATTCTCTGGGAAGTTTGCAGGGTTGAACTCTCACACTCAGTAGAGAATGTCTGTTTTTTGGAAATTACAGTGGAAATAGTACAAGCAAATTGAATTAAGTAAAGACATTGTAAGAGTCCATCTCTGATGGATAGTGCTTTGTGTCTGCTTTCATTATTCCCTGTGAAAGAATAAAAACTAGGAAATTGGATTTGAAAACTGGATTAAGACAGATGTCTTTGGGCTTTTTTTAACCTTAGCTGTTTCCAATTTTCTTAGTCCTATGTAAAGAATCTGGGTTTATTACATTAAATACCCCTAAAAAATGTGCCCTTGATGTTTGAATTTAGGAATTAGAATATAAGATGTAGAGTGGAATGTACCTGCATAGTATTTATCTCCAAATATCTAATTTAATTTAATCTGTCACTAGCTATTTTGTACAACCCCTTATTTATATATAGAGTAAGCAACAGTGTAAAGCAAACAGAACACTGTTTGGTTTCAAGAAAGTCTTCCCCATAGGTCTCATCCTGCCTTTATTTTGAGGAGCATTTACTGTGCTGCCACTTGGACCATCTCTCTAAAAGTATTCTAAATACTTTTAGCAGACAGTTGAGTACATTCATGTTCTACCAACCAGGTGCTAAACCACACAGGAGAAGGAATTACTGCATTTGTGGTTGTGACTCTAGCACCTAAGGCAAGTCTCAGAACATAATTTGTTAAGTAAATAAGTCATTGAATGGGTCCACCATTGTAGGAAGTTCAAGACCAACCTGATATTACAGAGAAAGAGAAAGAGAGAGAGAACCAAATGGAAAGACATTTAAAAAATTACTGACCACTCATATTCAATGATAAAAAGCCTTTAAAATTTCAGAAAGATTCCAGAACTTCTTGATTAGAGAGAGGGGATCAGGATAGCCCAGTGTGGTCTAGCACCCCTAGATTGGAACCTGAAATGGAGAAGTTCTTTATTGAAGAACTAAAGAAATCCTCATCACTTCTATAGCTTAGTGCAGTATGGACTGAGGTTAACTTTGCAGTTTTTATCTGTTTTCTACAATAATAACATGGGATGCTGACCTAAATGGTGGAACAAGAGAGCTCTACTAGCTTTTCAAGTTGGTGTGAATCTCAGTTATTCTTTTTGAACAAATGTAGTCGAAGGACCAATACAAATTCCTAAGAACAATTATACAACAGACAGTTCATGGGAGCGTGAACAACTTCAGGTGCAAATGCTGGTAAGAAGAGAGAAGAAAGGATATGGGAGTGGCCAGGATCAGTTTCCTGTGAGAAACAAAACCTATGGCCACCTTGAAGAGAGGTGTAGAGTCTGTAGGTGGGAGGAGGAAAGTGGAAGGAAAGGGGAGATAGCCTCCGTGAGACATGGTGGAGCTATCAGCTGAGTGTGTGTTTTGCTGAAAATCGGGAGGAAAGAAAGGTGGCAAAGGCAGAGCTAGAAGATCATTAATAGCTGGCAGAAGAGTTAAGGTTAATGGGGCAGGTGTTACAGATTCTTACTTAAGAAAGCGATGTAGTGAGATGGTGCTCCACAAGGGTGCTCTGTTTATGGTGGGGTTACTTACTAATAACCATGTTCAAGTTGAAATTATTGTAAGTCAAAATTACATTTCATCCACCCAATCTACAGGCCATCCTGGCTTAGGACCAAGGAGCACTGCAGAGTAAGGACCATTATGGTAGAGAGAGGGCTGTTCCCTCTTGTGTCTGTGGGTAACTCTCTAATGGACTTGGGATGGGAATGTTGGCAGTTAAGAACAGCTCATGAGAGCCTGTTCATGTGTGGAGTGAGACAAAAAAGGAAGAGGAGATATTCCAAAAGCATTTGAGGGGGATGGACACACAGAGACACAGAACTTAATGACTGGCTGAGTTGAAGGATGAAGAAGGAGACATCAAAGATGGTTCCTGGGTCATGATATTTGTATCCATGACTGAACTAATTTGTTCAGCAGTTGTGTGAGTATTGCACTGATGAATAATGTAGGTGATGATGGATAATTAAGCGGAGTAGCAGTATATATTCAGTGTCTGCCGCCACTAAAGTATAGGTCAGAAAGCCCATGGGTTGGGCTGCATGGCCAGGTGAGGTGAACTTAAGGGACCCCTGCCTTCCACATGAAAAGCAGGAAGAGGAGATTGCTGCTCTCTGTTTCTAGCAGCCGCTCTGAACCATATTAGACTATCTTTCAAGATGACACTTCTTTCCCCTTGATAGAGACGTCAAGCCTACTCCTGGGCTCTCCACACACACATAAAACAAAAACAGAAACTCTGTGCAATCACCATTCCACTTAGGAAAAACCTACTTGTACTCCCTTAACACACAAAATACCAGTCCCAGAGCCCTAGACACACAAAATATGAATGTTAAAATGTGAAAACCACAGCTTTTGAAATGGAAGAAATAAAAAATGTGTGAGCATGCATGTGCTTAAGTTTCAAGCTCCTAATCTTCAGGCACCAAATCTCTTCAACTTGTTTTACATAATATAACATTTCCCTGGGAGCAAACTCTTAATTAAGCATCTCCTGGGTGGGTTTGACTGTGTTATTCTTCCTGGTCTCCTAGACGTGTCCCTGACTCTGTGTTATTAAGGGAAGGTTCTTCTGTAGCCTCCAGCCCCCTGCTTTGGTTAGTCATTTTTTACATTTCGACCTCAAGGATAACAATACTTTTTTGTCTCTGTGATTGACTAGACGCGGCTCCATCAGAAGTTGTTACCTGTTATGCTGACAGAGTCGGTCTTAGGAACAAATGGCATCAGGGCAGGGGCAAAACCAGGGGTCTGTTCGATTTGTGAACATGCCTTTTATTCTGGGTAGCAGTGATGAGGTTTACATTTGAAGGTCTTTGAAGGTCATTGAGATTCTCCATTCAGCTTCCAACATCACATTGTTTGACAATTGATTTTAATCAGTCATTAAACTAAATGAATATTTTATTGACCAGAGGTAACTAAACAGAATACTAATCCCTTCTACAGTTAATTGTAACTGGAAGTTGCTTGATAGCCCTAAAAAATATGAAATTATGAGGGGCTGGAAACAAGGATCAGTGATTAAGAGTGTGTCCTGCTCTTGGAGGGGACCTCAGTTTGGTTCCCTGCACCCATGTCAGGCAGCTCACACCCTCCTGTAGCTCCAGCTCCAGAGGATCTGATACCCTCTTTTGGCCTCTTTGGGCACCTACACTCACATGGCAGATGCCTACACACATACCCGCATGGGTATACATATAATCAAAAAACTGAAAATAAGTTTAAATGCAAGTGGTAACCAGGCCAGACCTGCTTAGCTTTGAAGATCAGGGTTGTATGGCCATAGACAGCATTCTGATTCATTCCTGGAGCTGAGCACTGAGTATAATAACTTCTGTACCATGAAAATTTAGACATCAAGCACTTTTTTTAACGATGAGAAGTTTCTGTGAGCTGCGAGTGGCTCTGGCATATGTAAATCACGGTGGTGATGGATTGTGCAATACAATATGAACAGATGTTTTGTGAGCAGTGTGAAAAGGGGTCACATCTTTTGTGACATGGACTTTGGCAATTGCAGAAAACTCTATGAAGTGCCCTCTAGGCTTCCTGTGGAAGCAGATACATGGAAACTGGCAGGATAAAGACTCCTTTATGTGCTTTAAAACTAACGTATTGACTCCAGTATTTTTTCATAGGGAACGTATTTCAAAACTGTAATAGCAGTCAGTGGTTCTATATAAAAGCTCAATAGAAAAATACTTTGTTAAGGGTTTTTTCCACATTCTCCTGTATATGAATAGTTTCCCTCCTGCCTTAGAGTGCTTTATAAATACAGGGCATCTCTTAAAGTGGTTAGCTTGTTTGGTTTGGGGGTTACCCAAGGAAGGGTGGCATAAGTGGGAGTCACATGCTGAATTCAAGGATCATTTTGGAGTTACTATCATGGATACTGCTAGTTAGAGACAGGGGAATCCTCAGCGAGAAACCTCCATGGAACTTCCTGAGGATGCATCAATCCTAGTGCAGTTAGAGATAGGTGAATCCTCAGTGTGTAACCTCCATAGAGCTTCCTAAGGATGCATCAATCCTAGTGGAGTTAGAGACAGGAGAATCCTCAGTGTGTAACCTCCATGGAGCTTCCTGAGGATGCATCAATCCTAGTGGACTTTCTCAGAGATGCAACAGTAAAATAAAGGCAAAGAACACCATAGCACTGCAGTAGAAGGAGTAAGAAAGTATAAGCAGCCTAGTCTGCTGGTTAGTTTTTCTCAACTTGACAGAGACTAGAGACATCTGGGAAGAAGGAACCTCAGCTGAGGAATCTCCTCCATCAGGTTGGCCTTGGCCATGTCAATGAGGCATTGTTAATAATTAATAGCTGACGTAGAAGGGTCCAGCCAGCCCACTGTGGGCATTCTGGTGGTCCTAGGTTATATATGGAAGGCAGCCAAGCAAGCCAAGGGAAGCAAACCAGTAAGAAGTGTTCCTCCGTGGTCTCTGCTTCAGTTCCTACCTTGGATTGCTGCCTTGGCTTTCCTTGATGATGGACAGAAAGATGACATAAACCCTTTCCTCCTCAAGTTGGTTTTGGTCGGTGTTTTCCTATAGCAAAGGAAAGCAAACCAGAAACCAAGCCTTTGAGTTAGATTAAATCTGTTTCAAATCACATTTGAATTCAGTTTTCACTGTGCCCTCTTACAACTTAGCAATTACAGAGCGAGGTAGAGGGACCGCTACTACACTCTCTTCGCTGCTCTCTTATTTCCTTCTTTGGTCTCTATTGTCTTCTGTTAGAAGTAAACAGACCCAGGCATGGTGATGCATGTCTACAATCCAAGTACTCGGAAGGCAGAGGCAAAATTGTTATAAGTCTGAGGCCAATCTGGCCTACATAGCAAGTTTCAGGCTAGTCAGAGATACATATTGAGACCCTGTCTCCAAATAAATACATAGATGGAGCAAATGAATGACACAAGCTAGTTTCAATCAAGTTCAAGGGGGTATAGCTTCTGTGTACTACTTAATCACAAAAACATGCCATCTCAAGACCACATATTTCTGTGGCTCTATTCGTGAAATCTGAATATAATAGGAAAAGGAAAACCTCTTCAGGAAGCAGAAAAATGACCAATAGCAACAACAAAATTCCTATATTTTCCCCCAGACATATCCAGAAATACAGCTCTTAGATACCCAGAACCCTATTGCCTTAGGGCCTAACATAAAAATTAATGATTCAACAAGGTTAATTCTCCAGTTTCCCAGATAGGTTAAAAAGAATAAGAAATATTTCTTCTGAAGTATAGCAACCTATTGAGGGAGAAGAATACTTAGAGAAACCAGAGCATTTGCCAGGCCTGGTGGGACACACCTGAAATCTCAGTCCCCAGGAGGTAAGAAGAGGAGACAGAAGTCCAAGGCCAGCCCCAACTGCCTGAGTTGTCAACTAGCCAGGAACACATGAGGCTTTTTCTTTAAAAAAGAACAATAAGTTCTGGGAGATGTGGCTTTGTTGGTAAAGGACTTGTCTTTCCAGCAAGAGGACCTGAGCTTGGATCCATAATACCTACTTGGATATGGAAGTGTGTACTTACAGTCCCAGGGCAGAAGAGGTTGAGATAGCAGGCTCCCAAGGACTCACTGGCCGATAGTCTAGCCAAATCTGTGAGCTTCAAGTTCAATGGGAGACCCTGTCTCAAAAAATATGGTGGAGATCATGACCTCTAGATGTAGGCAGATATGTGCATGTACACCTCCAATACACATATGCACACACACACACACACACACAGGTATACAAATATGTAGCACACCTACAACAACAAAGCAGAATTATAAAATCTCAGCAGTATAGAGCTGTTATTTAAAGTAGTTAAATGAACACAGAGGATGATTTCCTGAGCTATATAATAAAGAGATCAGGGCAGGGAAATCAGTAATGTTGCAGCAACACCCAGCCCGGTTCTTGGTCATGCATTGACAAGAAAGATTTTCTTTTTGATCATGTTGCAATTAGCTGGCATGTTCTGCAGCACCAATAAGGTGGCCTTCCTCTCCTGACCTAGCCAGTCCTTAGGATCTTCTGCAGTTGGCAGAAGGGAGAAAGAATGGGCTCATTGGAGATTTGTTAACGGAATTGGCAGAAATTGGGCATGTAGACAGCTAGCTTCAGGTAAAGCTGGGAAGCGTCAGCTCTCTGTGAAAGACATCGGGGAGATTGGCTTGTTGAACAACTTACCAGAATCTGTCAAAACCCGCTATCTTTCTGGCCTGACATCATCCTTCACACCCACTGGCTATGACCATGAGTACCCTGTTATTTTCAGAACATCACAGCTCTGTTCCAGGGACAACAGGAACCTGCTGTGTCCGTGTTATGATTTTTCATCTTTCAAACCATCTAGATCTGAACTTCCCTTCCCTGGTGTTAGCTACAGGGAGAAGAGGCAGGAGGGACAACTCCATATACAGGGCAAGGTGCCACCAGTGGCTGCTCTATGTTCACTATCCAGCACTTGGGAGGAGGAAAACTGCCTTTTTCTTTTTTTTTTTTTTAAATTTTTTTAAATTTTATTTATTTCTGTATGTGTATGAATGTACTGTCTGCATGCAAATTTGTGCACCCGTGTCGTGCAATGCCGCGGAGGTCAGAAGAGGGTGTCGGATTCCCCTGGAACTGGAGTTCTCCTGGAATTGGAGTTTCAGACGTTTCTACACCGCCATGTGGTTGCTGGGGATCGAACCCGGGTCCTCTGTAAGAGCAGTCGGCGCTCTTAACCGCTAGGCCATCTCTCCAGCCCAGAAAACTGCCTTTTTCCTAGACCTATCAGTCAGGACCTTGCTCTTCCTTTTCTTCCTCTGATTTCTCCTCCTCTTATTTCCTTTCCTGCCTCTCCCCTTTCTCCTCTTCTTTCCTTCCTCATCCTTGCCTTTTCCTTCTTTTTCTTTTCTTTCCCTCCTCCTGCTCTTCTCCCTTTTCTCCCCATCCCTTTCCTCATCCTCCAGCTGCCAAGACTTGAGTCCTGCTAGTCACCTTTACTATACTCCAAGGGAATTCCTTTCACGGTTCCAGCTTTCTGTCTGTGGTGTGTCATCATGTGTGTCCTATGCCCCAAGCTTGGCTGCACACTACTCTTCCAGGTGCATGTCTGCCACCAAAACTCTGCAAAAAATGTTCACTGGCATGGACTCTTGACAGCCTCCAGTTGTCAGGTGATTGAACACAGGAAGTAGACCTGAGGAGAATTGACCTACCACTTATATTCACACACTATAATTACCATATATGGGTGGAGGATATGTATTCATATTCTAAAAAAAAAGAATGTAAAGTTATACTTCTTTTTACCTACATGCAACTTTACTGTTAAAATGTGAATCCCTAAACATGTTTTGGAATTAACCTATAGTTTATTTTCAAAAAAAATTGTTTCCATTTTTTTTAATATAACTGGGAGGAAGCATTTGGGAAATGTGAGGGGCGTATGGAGACCAGCAGATGTCAAAAGAGGGTTTTGCTCCAGATTTCTAAAGCAGCTGCTACCTGCTCAGGGCCTGGGCAGCATACTTCCCAGCAGTTATACAAGAGTGTGCTTACATCATGCATGCAGTATCTGTTTATCACCTTCTGACAGAACTAAGCACTAGTTATAACATGGTTATAAGTTAGAAGTTCCAAGGAACTGATTTACAAATGAACTTCCTGTACACAATTCATTCATAAATCCAGGACAGCCTGTTCTGGGCATGTGAAGCAGAGATAACATTTATCTGTCCTTTATCAATATGGGCTTGTCAACCTGACTTATGTGTACTTTTCTTTGCCATCGTTTTCATGATAGTTTTGCTCTTAAAATTTAATAGTCTCTTTCTGTTTGGAGAAACATTCCCTTTGGAGGGCCTTCAAATGCTCTCATGAATCGGACTAGTGATTTTATTTTATCTCCCAATTTATCTTTAGTAGGACTCACAGCTAAGAACATCTTTTTCACAGGCAAAAGAGAAACTGTAGAAAAAAAGTCATATTGTTGGAAAAGGAGAAAAATGGGATTTTTTTTCTATTATCAGGTATCCTACAAGGTAATTATTGTGTTGGTTTATAAAGGTCAAAGAACTCTGAAGTTTATAAACTCTTTCTTCCTCCCCTCTCCTCTGTGAAGAGGAAAAATCAAACCCATCAAAGCAAAATAGTTCATTAGCATAAAAGTTCTGAGCATTTCATAGTTTGTCGACATAGAGATATCATTCATGGATTTTTTTTCTTTGTGTTTACACATATCTGATGAGTCAGTTGTTGGCTCCATGGAGCAAACTTGCAGATTACAAACCTTGTTTATTTTTAATCTGTGTGCATGTATAATATGTGCTCAGAAATACTTCTGCCCACATCAGGCTAGAAAGTAAAAAAAAAAAAAATGGTGATGAACCCTGGTACTAGAGATGTTGTTCCCTCTTAGGAAACTTCCTCTCCACATACAAATCAACATGCCTCATTGTTAGCAGAGCAGCTACAACATATGACCACAAACGTTGCTGATGTGGGTCTGTGAGGGGGCAAAAACAGAATGCTGAACATGGTGCAAGCTCGACAGAGGAAGACTGTCAGAGAGACGTACTTCCATATTAGAAGGCGTGGTCTGTTTTCCCCTCACTCCACACCCTTACAGTGGTAAGAAACATTTATTTGACCTATTATTCTGACGCGCACTGGCAGATTCAGACCTTGAAACCACTGTGGTTAAATCTGGTGAACAGCATTCATGGTTAACAGTCTTCCCTTCTTTATTTCAAACAATATTGCAAGCCCCTATCAGAAACCTCCTCTGGAGCTGGAGAGATGGCTCAGTGGTTAAGAATACTGGATGCTCTTGGAGAGGACCCGGCTTCAATTCCCAGCATCCATGTGGCAGCTAACAACCATTCTAACTAACTCCAGTTCCAGGGGATGTGGTACCCTCTTCTGACCTCCATTGTATGATATGGGCGCATTTACATGTGTGCAGGCAGTACACTCATACACAGAAAATAAAAATACTAAATAAAATAATAAAAACCTCTCTTCCTTCTGATGTGTTTTGTGGTATGTTTTGTTTGTTTGTTTGTTTGTTTGTTTTTTTGGATTTTTTGAGACAGGGTCTCCCTGTAGTCCCAGCTGGCTTGGAACTTGCTATGTAGACCAGGCATCCGCCTCCCTCTGCCTCTGAAGTCCTGGGATTAAAGGTATGCTCCATCACACCCTGCGTTTGTTGAATCTTTTGATGGTTTATCTTTGCTGTCAGAATTATGAGGATAATTTCAATGTCAACAGCTTTCTGCCACCCTCAGTCACCAATCATTCTTCCCTGGACTGTCTTCTTAGATTGCAAGTCACCTTTACATAAAGTTCATTGATTGGCAAAGACCTCTGTAAGGGCTTTATAGGAATTGAATTGCAAAGGTGTGGTTCAATAAAAAGAAGCCTACACAAGTCTGAAAAAGAAAGTATCTTTATGAGCTATAGAGTAATACTATTCAAAGGTCAGGCATGAGAATGAAATACTTAAGTTATCCTAAGCATTGGATGCTAGAGCATATAAAAGACCTAAATCTATTCTCCTACCTACCCTGATTATAATGCTTTAAGAGCAGCTAGTGGGTACCTTGCTGCTACAAGAGTGTATTTGTATAATTCAGAATTTTAAAACAACAAAATTTCACCAATAAAGGGGGGAACTCTAGGGTTGGTGACATGGCTCAGTGGGTAAGAACATTTCCAGAAATACAAGGTCAGGAGTTCAAATCCTGAGCACCCGTGTAAAAAGCAGGACATGGTCACAGTGCTTATAGCCCCAGCACTGTGGGTTGGGCGGAGATAGGAGGACTATGGGGGCTTGCTGGCCATCAGCTGACCTCTGAGTTATGGGAGACCCTGTCTCAAAGGAATAAGATGATAGGGCAGGACACCTCATGTCCTCCTTTGGCCTTTGTATGGAGATGCATACCTGCTCACACACACACATACACACACATACACACATATACACACAACACACATTTTAAAGAAAAGAAAAAGAATGAGAACTGTGAAGCCACTGGTTCAAAACCTATAATTTTTTTTAACTCTTCTCAAATACAAATGGAACAGAGCACTGTACTTGTTTTATGCTTTTCTGCTGCTCTGATAACACGTGGAAGGAAGATTTATTGGGCTAATGGTTCCAGAGAAACAAGAGTCCATCATGGCAAGAGGCAGGCATGGTCCCGAAATTGCCAGCTCACATCTCCACTGGCAAACAGGAAGCAAAGAGGGAAACTGGAAGTGGGGCGAGGCTATGAACTCTCAAAGCCTGTCCCCAGGGATGTGGGCCAGGCCACACCTCCTAAAGATTCTATGACCATCTCAAACAGCACCACCTACTGGGGACCAAGTTTTCAAATACTTGGAACATATGGGGAACAGATACATTTCTCATTCAAACCACCACAATTTTATATGTAGATGCAAAAAAAAAAAAAACACGTAAAATAAATCCTGTAAATCCTTAGGTTTCATGGATTCATATTTTAACCCATTTTTTTCATGTACATGGAATCCCTATTCACATTCAGTTTAAATTGTACACAATCCACTCTTAATTGTCAGTGTCATGGAGACTCTGGTTTCTCTCCTTTCAGAGGACTCTCCCTTCCCCAGTTTCCAGAATCCTGTGGTTCTCAGTCCAGTGCTGCTCAGCTCATTTGTAGATGACACGCACCAAATGGAGTCCACATCTCTTGATGGAAATTGGACCCACTGGGTTCCTTTATGCCCTGGAAATGTACTTTGCCTCAGTCTGAGTTTCTGTTTTATGGCTGAGGCTCTGCTGACCAGGGAAAGCTGCTGTAAGCATGATGCTTTATCTTCTGTATTGGTCTTCAGTGCCGAGCACTTTACAAAGCAACTTTAACGTTTAAAGAACGCTATGAGCCTATGTAAAATGCTTTACCTAGAGATTCTTGAAGAGATGTTTTCATATTTCATTTCTGGAATCTTCAAATAGCAAAGGCAGGTCTTTCATTGTCTTTACTATTTCTTGTGGTTGAAAGTCACTGTTTTCCAGAGACTTCCAGCTCATGTGGAAATTATTAATCTCTGGTGATTATTACTATGATTATGATAATAATTATTTTTGCAAATGAATAATTTGGCAGTCTTTTTTTTTTTAAAGAAAACTGTCCCTTAAAAACACCGCTGGCTTTTATGAAGAAAGTTAATTTCCTGGAACCAATTATATGACGTTAGAGGTTATTTCTAAGCAATTATTGGCATGTTTATCAGATAAATCAAACATCTATTGAAGCATGGGGAATGATTTGTCAATATTCTCCTTGCAATTGGCTCTCTAAAGACATTAACATCCCCTATTGAGCAAAGTTCTGTCTTCAGGAAGATGGGTGCTTCAAGGGTGCCTATGAGTGTTTCTCAACCTGAAGCTGGGTAGGAAAGATGCATCCACTTTAAGACATATCATGGCCAAATAGAGATGTGGCTCATGTGGAGAAACAGAATGTAATAGCCAGGTTTATAGAAGCAAATAGAAAGAAGAGGAAGAATTCCTCTTGAATCTACCTGCGAGGGTCCCCAGAGGAAGAGGAGTCACATCTCCCCATGTCCATAAACAAAAGACCAGCTGGATCCTGAAGTGCACATCCTCCACCGTCAGGATCTCTCCTTTGAGAGATGTGAGGCAGAAATCTGTGGGAACACCCTGGCTTAGGTTTTAGAAAAATATGTAGCACAGAATTCTGTAGTATATTTGCAGAGTTGTGCAGCTTTCATTGTACATTTCAGAACCTTTTTGTGACCCCCTGAAGGAAATTCTATACACATTAGTACTCCCTTTTCACCCCCTTCCCCTCCCCTTACCACTTTCAGTGCCTGGCAACCACTAGTCTGCTTTTTTCTATATATACATTTGCTTATTCTAGACATTTCACACAAATAGAATCGTGTGCTCTGTGGACTTGTGGGACTAACTGCTCTCCCCTAAACATAATGTTTTCAAGGTTAATCTGCCCTGCAGCATGAATCAGCCCATCAGCCCTCCAGTCTTTGTTAGGATTGAATATGATGTTGTGTGGCTATACCATATTTTATCTATCTGTGCAACAGTTGATGGGTGTCTGGATTGTCTCAAGTTTTTAACCTTCTAGTAGGAGTAGTCATGGACTAGTTTCTCATGATGACATGTTTTCATTTATCTGTGATGCCTACTTTTAAGAAATTATCAATTAAGATAGTGTATGGAATAGTGTCAGTGATCAGCTTGATGCACCTGGAAAGAAAGAACCTCCTTTGAGGTATTGCCTCCATTGGATGGGTCTGTAACCATGTCTTGGAGGCATTTTCTAGATTGCAAAGTAATGTGAGAAGACCCTGCCCATTGGGGACAGCACCACCCCTCTGTAGTGGTCCTGGATTGTATAAGAAAATAGGCTGAGCATAGGCTGGAGGAGCAGGCCAGTCAGCAGTGTTCCTCTGTGGTCTCTGCTTCAGTTCCTGCCTCCAGGTTCCTGCTCCGAGCTCCCTCAGTGATGAACTGTGAGCTGGGAGATGCAAGATGAAATAAACCTTTTCATCCCCAAGTTGGTTTTAGTCAGAGCATTTTAACACAGCAATAAAAAGCAAACTAGGACAGACAGTAAATGCCCCCCATTTTATACATTTATTGGCTTCACAATTAGTTGCTTCACAACTTTTTCTTCTTGATTGTCTGATATTCTCCAAAATGCCTTTCTGTGGCTGCTGAAGAGTGATAGCAATAGCATCTTCTAAGCATGAGACAATCTGCTAAGCATCACACACATGTGCTCCCATTTCTGAGACGGCTTCTCTCTTAAGATCAAGCTGAGGTTTGCAGGGAGTATGTAAAATCCAGGATCCCTCTGCCAGGAAGATGTGAGAGCTGCAACTGGAACCCACATCCTTTGTATTCAGCAAGGCCTTAGCTCTGTGCTGTCTCCCTTAGAATAATGTTATCCCCAACTGTGCACCTGTTCATCTCTCAAGTCTCCTTCTGTCCATGACATGGCCTTAATTTGATGAAAAGTAAGGAATGTGATCAAGGGTCTGTATTCTGCCCTCTGGCTGGGACCAGGCATCTGTGCTTCTTTTTGAAATGATTATAAAATATTTCCCTCTTTTTGAGTGAAGAAAATAGCCTGGTTGGGTTTTGAGATAACCTGGCACTTCTCTTTGTCACACATTGCTTGGTCAGCATTTCTTTCTCCTTTGAATCGTGTACAAACACCACCACACACAGGATCTGTGTGTCAACATCCTTTAGAACTTCCAAAACCTTCACAAAACCTGCAACTCCTCTCCTTGGCCACTGCTTTGCTCCCCTCCATGTGAATTACTATTTTAGTGGTATGGAATATGGAGTATAGTTGTGATATTTAATACATGCATACAGAGTCTAATGATCAGGTGAGAGTGGTTAACATTCCCACATCTTGGAACATTTCAGAATTTACCTAGTTTCATTTATGTGCTGGTCTGTATGTGCACCACATGTGTACCATGTCCAAAGAGGCCAGAAGTTGGCTCAGATCCCTGCAACTGGATTTGCAGGTAGTTGTGAACTGCCTAATATGGGTGCTGGAAACCAAACCTAGGGCTTTTACAAAAGTAGCAAGTGCTCTTAAATTTCTCCATCCCTCCAGCCCCAACCCCTGCCCACCCCCAAGTAACTTTAAAATGTTTGCTTAGTATGTACTGGCTGGGATGTAGCTCAGTTGGTAAGGTGCTTACCTAGCAAACTAAGCCTTGGGCTCCAACTCCATAACCACATGGACCTGGCATGGCGGTACAAGGTTGTGTTCCTAGCACTTGGGAGCTGGACGCAGGAAGATCAGAAATTCAAGGTCATCCTTAGCTACATATGAGCTATGTGAGACCCTGCCTCAAAAACAAAACAAAGAGAAAACAAAAAAATATGTAATAACTGTATTTATGGGGTATGTGATATTTTGGCACATGTTTACAAACTGTGCTGGCCAAACCAGGATGACAAAAGTCTCCATCTGCTGTCATGGCTTTGAGTTTAAACCTTCGAGGTCCCATCTTTCATTAACTCATAAAATGCTAAATGGGCTTTCCCCTCTTTTTTTTTTTTTATTTATTTCTGTATGTGTATGAATGTACTGTCTGCATGCAAGTTTGCGCACCCGTGTCGTGCAATGCCGCGGAGGTCAGAAGAGGGTCTCGGATTCCCCTGGAACTGCAGTTCTCCTGGAATTGGAGTTTCAGACGGTTCTCGGCCAACATGTGGGTGCTGGGGATCGAACCCGGGTCCTCTGTAAGAGCGGTCGGCGCTTTTAACCTCTAGGCCATCCCCTCTTTTCTTTCGAACCCATTTATCACCCTCTGCCTGAGCCCTGCCGGGTCCTCTGCTCCCCGGCCATTCTGTGAGGCCCCCTTAAGCTCACAGTCTCACCACTGGTCCAGATTTCAGGAGAGTTCGGGGTCACTGGCCTTTTCCAGTAATTCAGAGCCATACAGTCCTTTCTATCACCAGCTTCATGTGGCTGCTGGGAGGATTCTCATCTAACTTTCCACTGGTCGTTCTGCTTCCCAGCATTCCTCCTTGTTCCTCTCCGGCAGACAGCAATGACATTTCCCATGGGATCCAGTCCAAACACTACCAGTCTCTAGGGGAGACTTTTACTTTCTGTAGATAGTCATTAGTTCTCTTGCTTTTTGAGTTTCCAGGAACTCAGAAATCCTCTAGTACTTGCATCCATTGTTTCCTGCCACAGTCTTGGATGTCCATTTGTGCCCTACATATTTACTGGTCTCAGAGGAGTAAGAACTTCTCCCTCCCCCATGTTCCTGACCCTTCTCAACTCTCCCTCCTCTACACCTGTGTCGCCTCTTCCCTCTTCATCTTGGTTTCTCATTACCTCCCTTTTAACCTCAATTTTCTCTTCAGTCTGTAAATGTACTCCATTGCTTCCTTCTAAGAAACCATGGATGCCTTCTTTTAAACTTGTTATCTTCAAGCCATGTCCATTTATCTGTTCTTTCTTTGACCTCCAGTTGTTCAGGAAACATGCTCTGCCTTCTCTTCCACATCATTACCACAGCCTCTAGACAGGGATTCCTAAAGACCTTCAGTGTTTCCTGGGGGCTGGAGAGATGGCTCAGCGATTAAGAGGACTGACTGCTCTTGCAGAGGATCTGGGTTCAAATCCCAGCACCCACATGGTGGCTGAGAATTGTCTTGGGCTCGGCATTGTGGTGCATGCCTTTAATCCCAGCACTTGGGAGGCAGAGGCAAGCAGATCTCTATGAGTTCAAGGCCCAGCCTGGTCTACATAGTGAGCTCCAGGCCAGCTGGGACTAAAGGGAGCCCTGCCCACTCCCCTCAAAAAAGATCTTCTGTGTTTCCTTTCGTGATCACTTTTACTTGAGAAATTTTCACATGACCCTAAGTATGTAGGTATTTAAAAGATGTATACAGTTCATCCCTTCCTGACAATAAACTATTTAAAAACTATATTTAAAAACAATTCCTTGATATGCATTAATTTTATCACTTATCAAATATAAAAACAAATTTGCATACTAATGAGTTGGATGTGCCTGATTATTTTTACATATAGAATGAAATTTTGGCTGAATATTTGACGCTTTGGGGTATAAAGCATCTTCAAAGTTTTTCAGATTTGATCGATATTTTAAGTTTATAATCATCAATGCTGAGAGTGCAGCTTTGCATAAATACATAGTAAAAGATGGTAGAAGTACGTTTAAGGCCATTTTAGAAATTGTTGGAAATTCTGTCCTAGTCCCAAGCAAAAATTCATTGAATGAATTTCTTATGAAACTCAAGTAAGAAACTCAAATAGAAGTTTTTTTTTTAAGTCATACATTCTGGGCTGGAGAGATGGTTTAGTGGTTAAAAGCCCTTCTTGATCTTCTAAAAGACATGAGTTTGAGTCTCAGCACCCATGTCAGGTAGCTCACAGCAACTTGTATTTCCAGCTACAGAGGATCTGATGCCCTCTTCTGGCCTCCAAGGGTATCTGCATTTATGTGCACACCCTCCACATAGACACATACATGTAACATAGAATCACAAAGAAAATATAGTAATTTCATGCCAACATGCTGAGGAATGAAGGAAAGGAAATCATAAGAAGTCTTTGTTTTCCAGAAAACTTTGTGATTCTTCTAGACCAGACGTCTTTGTACCAACAGTAAAAATACTGCCATTGTAACATGCAACAGTCTCCAGTCTGAGCTAAGGTATCTCAGGTAGTGTTTGCTGGAGTTCTGTGATGTGATGGGGTGCACAGTGCCAAGTATGCATGCTATATGTTCAGAACCATGGCTGTAGTGAAGTCATGGGGTACAGCGCCAGGGCACAACCCAGGTGGGTACAACCCGGGTGGCTGCCACCAGAAACACCTGTGATTTTGAACTATTGTTTATCGCCAAGCATTTCAGAAACTCCTCACTCAGAGCTGGCCAACTTCTTGCCACCCCCACATTCAGGTAAAGACCTGACATAGGTCTCAACGCACCATTTAAGAAGCCATGTTCCGTATCTCCAAAGCTCTGGAACCTTCGCTACTGTCTTCTTTGGCTTCTGAATGGGCCAAACCAGGAGTGGTAATCAGCGTCACTCCTGAGTTCTGAATAGGGCTGCTACCAGCTGCTGGCTTTGCAAAGCCCTTTCCCTTTTCTCCTGGCTTTTCTCCCTGCCTGTAAACTCATTCCTTCTCCATGTCTTCTCAGTCCCTTTTCCTACTTGCCCTGTGAGCAGTTCAGTAGGTGTCTGTGCTTTCTTCTCTCCCTTGCAGTTTCTAGCTATTGGGATAGTGTTGTAAGTTGACTACAGCCTCCCTTCCTGATCTTGCTCACTGCAGCCAGTGCTCCAGCAAGTACACACACACACACACTCACACACAGATCCTAGCATTCCCTTGTTTTGCTCCTTTGGTTTCCTTTGCTATAAAGGTCATGCCCCTACTCCAGCCTCCCTTTTATACATTTCTGATACACATAGACCCTTCTAGAGCCACATTAAATTCCACCTTGCCCATGTGAGTCAGTTGCTCAGTTTTCCAAAGCTGTAATGAATTCTTGAAGATGGTTTTTGCTTATTTAGTCCAGGTTTTGTTGCTGGTGTGTGAAAGGGCTCAAAGTTTTGTACTTCCAGTCCATAGTCAGCTGTTGCTGTTGCTTTGGGGTCTGGGGAAAGAAGGCACATCATGGTGGGAGTGAACGGAAATGAAGAGCTGCCCAGCCATGCCAAGGATGTAAAGGGAGAAGAAGAGGAACACCTGGGAATGGGGGATGGTGCTTCATGTCTGCAATCCCAGCATTGATGGAAGTAGGAAGGTCAGGAGTTCAAGGTCAGCCTCTTCTACATAGGGACATCCAGCCTTGGTCTAAATGAGACCATGGGGTCCTGCTGCCTCCTTTGGAGTAGCACCAGTGACTGGAAGAATTCCTATGAGGTCCCTCCTCTTAAATTTCATCCCTACCCAAATATGTCAGCCTGGAGATCAAGCCTTTAATGTCCCCCTTTGGGACACATCAAATCCAAACCATCTCACCCCAAGAGGAAATGATCGTATCTTTGTTTAACCTGTAACATTTTATTTTTATCTTATCTTATTTTATTTTGTTTTATATGTGTATTAATCATTTTCTGTTGCTTGTGGTAAAACACCATGACCAAGTATCTTATCAAAGGAGAGTTTTTATTTGAGCTTACAATTGACTTGTTACCAGGGAATTAGAGTTCCATTGTGGGCAGGAAAGGCATGGCAGCTGGAGCGGGAGCAGCAAGCCATAAGCGGTCACATCTTGCAATGAGCACAGGAATTCAAGAGAGAGTGACTGGAGACCACAAGGCTTTGTTAAACTCACTAAGCCTGCCCCAATAATGTACTTCCTCTTGCATGGCCACAGTACCTTCTAAGACCTATAAGAACTAGTGCCACCAACTGGAGACAAATGTCTGAATACTTAAAGCCTATGGGGGTGGAACACTCTCATTCAAACCACAACAATATGTGTGTTCTGTAAAAGGTTAAGTTTTATGGCAGGAAAATCACTGTAGCCCCCAAGATAAGCTTATGGCTTATGCCACTTGCCTCCAGAGGATAGGGTGGACATGCCTCAGGAGGGATAAAACTTGGCAATTGCTACTCTTCAAGTTATATCCCCCTGGGGGTTGGGCTGCAGAAGCCTGATGTCCAATATGACAAGTGGGAGCAGCTCTTATCTCCTTCCAGCATCCTAGGATTTCAGAATGAAATATACTAAGAGGTTTATCAGGAAAGAAAGCTAAGCTCTCTTACACTAGCCATAATGGATTCAGACAGCCCCACAAATAACCGTTCTTAAATAATAAAATATAGAATAGGAATAACTTCATAAAATGATACATGTTGTTGTGGTTCCCTCCCCTTTGTATTGCTGCAGCAACATATATCATTTTAATGAAATTATTCCATATAATATATATGCCCAAAGAAACTGGAAATGATATAGTTAAATTTCTGCCCAAAACAACCAAGCCAAATATTTTGGTGGCCATGCCTGTAATTCTAGCAACATGAAAATGAGTTGCACAAGGAGTATTGTTTCAATTTTCCAGAGGCTACATGGTTAGACACTTTCACAGAAAATAAACAACACAAATAGACAAGTTTATTCATAACTCTGAACTATGTAAAATGATGCATCTTATTATATGAATTGTATACATATAGGTCATTACACTTTGTTCTTTGAAAGTAATTTTGTTTGCTTTTGTGTATGTACACATGTGGAGGTTAAGAAGAAGGAGACACATCTTTCAGGAATTGGTTCTTTATTTACACCATGATTTCTAAGCAATAAATTCAAATTAGCCTTCTAGCCTGATCTTTATATCACGTTCCTAGACAGCAGTATTATAGTGAGACCTTATCTTAAAAAAGTAATAATTATAAAGAAAAGTAAACAATGCAACTGAAAGTTCCAAAGATAAAATTAAAAAAAAAACCCTAAATCATTTAAATAAAGCAAGAGGAATAATATGTAAAAATATGAGGATTAAGAAAAAGTACAAGCCCCAGATTGGCTTAAAATTATATGTGAAAGAAAAAAGGAAAACAAAAATACATCTGAACTTTTAAAATCAAGAAAATGGGAAATAAATAAATGTAAATAAAGAGCAGAAAGATAAAAGATGGAGGCTCCTGAAACTGCAGGCACCACAAAAGCAGCTGAGGCAAATTTGGGGGGAGGGGGACCTAGGGGTCCCTGTGAACATTGGGGAGCATCAGAGATGGTTCAATGGCATTTAGCACATCACAGACTGCAGCTGGGTGCTGCAGACATTACCCGAGGTCTTTGGGAGACAGCAGAGACAAGCTCTATAGAGGCTGGGCTTCCCTCCTGCTGGACCCAGGCACAAACTTTGGTGGCTGGCCTTGGAAGGCTGGTGCATGGTGGTTCTGTGAGCACATCTCTCTGGGTGAGTGACTGGGGCTCACCTCACATTGGCCAGTGGGACTCTAGCTGCACAGGAGCCCAGGCATTGCAATCTTTCTGCACATAATGCTGGGAGTGCCTGGGATCCCTCCCTTAGCTCAAGGCTGGGCTTCTCCACCCCTAGACTCAGAGCTAGACTATGGAAGCCAGACCCAGAGAAACTGGTGAGCAGACACCAGGTGGTGTGGTTTCCACAGGCCTGAGGGGGCCTGGCGGCCTTAGTGTTGCATAGCTCTAGCCACTGGAGCAGCTATTTACTGGCTGGGTGAAGGGTGCTGGTCTGTCCAGTACAATGCTAGAGGTGAGATCTTAAAGCCAAAACTAACACACCTGTATTCCAAATTAAGAAGACAATAAAAACACTTGAAAAAACATAAGCATAGTCTTTTCAATTCAACAAAGAAAACCTTGAGCTTCATACTAGAGCATATATCACCAAAAGAAACCTAAATTCCAAGCACAATGATAAATAAACAAAGAGGAAATATCCAAATGATAATCCTCTGACAAGTACTACTAGTCCTATAGAAGAATTCTGATAGTGATGACTTTCCTAGATTTATTTTCAGGCTATAGATTTAAAGGAACTATTTAAAACAATGATCAAAGAAACCAAAGAATTTGAAGAATTTGAAGAACATACACACAGAAAAATTGAAATAACTAAAAGAAGGGATAAATAAGAAGATAATGATAGGATGGTCAAAAGATATATAAATATTGAAGAAAATTCAATATGAAATAAAGAAGTGCAACACACTGCAAATCATTTGGAAACGGTTGGAGGAAGCCTCAATAACAAAACAGATTAAGTAGAAAATAGACTACAGACTGAAAACAGTGGAAGAACTGATTGCTCAAACAAAGGATTATGAAAATATTATAAACAACACAAAAATGGATAACTGGAAACTGTGGTTCCACCATAAAAAGACTGAACCTATGCATCATAAGTATAGTGGAAGAATGAGAATCATAAGATAATGGTATTGGTCAGATCTTCAAAAGAATTTACAGAAGAAAATTTCCCAAATTAAAGAAGGGTATCCCAATATAAATATAAGAAACATCTAGAACACCAAGCACACAGAACCAGAAAAAGAAATTCCCACATCATACATAAGGTAAAACACTAGATGTTCAAATCAGAGAGGACACTGAGGGCGGCAAAAAATAAAAAAAAGTTTCAATTATGAGGAAAATGTCCTATCAGAATTTAGAGCTGATTTTTCATTGCAAGGGATGAAGAAGAGTTTGGTCTAAAGTATCCCCCAATATCTTAAATGACTATAGATGTTAATAGAGAATACTTTAGTAATAAAAAATGTCTAATTATAAATTGAAAGAAAAAAGGAAGGAAAAAATGTTTCAGACAATAAATAGGCTGAAACAATTCTTGTCCAGAAAACCAACCCCTTCAGAGAATTTTGAAGGCATACAAAAAAAAAAAATGAAGGTAGGTGTGGGTCCATCTCACTTATTCCTAACAGTGAGCCATGTAGAAGAACATACGTGGGTGAATACCACAGGGATTGTAATCCAAAATACAGACAGAGCCTTTGTTCAAAATGGTCATGTTTTCTAGCCAGTGTGACTCATTTCCCAGGGCCAATCCTGAGCACTTTGTGTCACGCACTGACCTCCACCATGAAGTATGACCAGGGAGTCCAGATGACTCCTACTTATTGGCAAATAGAAGGCATTGGTAAAGAAATGCCTAGCTGATTTTCCCCATCTACCATTTAGTTCTTTTTTTTCCCTGAGAGTTAGGTGAGCCTATGGGAGAGGCTAAGATAATAAAAGAATCTGAGGTTTGAATATCCAGCTGCTCAAAACTGTTTTGACTGCTAGGCAGTAGGGGACAGATCAGACCTGAAATTTTATTTATAGACTAATGCCAATTAATATCCAAAAACTGAACCATGAAGCGAACCAATTGTCCAGTATAAGCAATGAATGTAAAAATACATTCATGCAAAACCAATTACCAAATATCTATGGCCAAGTTTCGAGCAACCCAATATTCCAATTGAAGAAACTTGTATACACAAAAATGTTGATCAAATAAAGGCCCAGTGCATATTTTTTGAGATCTCAGTAATTACCACTATCTCCTCAGACCTTACAATCTACACTCCCGCTTCCAATGTCTGATCCCTTTAACTTCCTGGGGAACAAGGGGCAGGAAGTGGGTGAGAAAGCAAAACCTGTCTAATTTATTCATTGAGGTGTACTCCTGAACTCTGTCCAGGCTTTTTCCTTCCATGGGTTGGCAGTTTATTTAGGAATTTTTTGTTGAATCCTAAAAACAAACATAAACAATGAGATAATAAAGTAATTTAAATGGCTCTGAAATATCATGAGAAGTTCTCTTTGCCATGATACAAATAAATTGTAGAGACATATTTGTCTAGTTCTATGGCTTTTATTATACTGTTTTAATTAAACTAGAGGTTTAATACCAGTCATATGTTATTCCTCCAAGGAGTGGATTAATAGCAATTAGATTTGGGGTATATTGGCTAACTACATAGCCTGCACAGGGTCTTCCAATCTTCCAGGCAGTTGTTAGAGCAGTTGATGAGTTTTGCTTTTTGCTTTTTTTTTTTCTTCCCAGTGGCCTTTGGTAATGCTCTCTGGCATTTCAGAGACCTACTTTCCACTTGCAAGTGTGGTTCACACAAGGTCTTCAGCAGCAGGATCTTAATGCCCACTTGTGTACCCCAACTTGTAGGCAAATAACCTTTGTTTGGGGGGGCACTAGCCCCCAGTCAGCACTCCTTGGCAGAAAGGCCCATTGCTGGTAGTAAATCTTTCTTTTATTAACACATTTTGATAAACTATAAAATTTTAAAGATTTTACAATACTGTCTAGATCTGAATAAAGTTCTTTTATAGTTCTTATGTTCATTAGTTCATTAGAGAGTGCCTATATATTCTTCATGAGAAATTGTTACCACAGAAGTTGGCTGTTTTGTAGTTAAGGAACAAGTCCATTACCAATCATAATTGTTTTCTTTTTCTATATAAAGGAGAGTTAAAAAGATTTGTTGTTGTTGTTGTTGTTTTTTTAAAATAAACTTAGCAGCAACCTGGAGAAGTAATCATTAGGACACATTATAAAAAGTTGTTTTAAATCGAATTTAGACCTGTTTGGTGCCTGTCATTCAGGCAGGCTGAAATTTTCTTCCTCTTGATGCTTAGATGGGCCAGCTACTATGCTAGTATTTTTTGGTCCACCCTGTACAGTCCAAAGCCATTCTATTTTCAGAAACCATTTTAAGTTTGTGGCTTTTTGACCTTTGGGAACATGCAGATCTTTTCGCATAGTTAGCTTTAAGATTTGAAATTAAAATTTTATCAAAAGGTTTGGAATAAAGGGTTCTCTATTTGACTGTATCCCAGAGGGTTACTTCTGACTGTATCCCAGAAGGTGGTAACCTTCCCCTTTTTTGTTTTTCTAAATTTTTAAATATTTTGATATAGATGTCTAAAAGGCAATTGTATTACAAATTCCTATAGAAAGGAACCAAGTTGTGTAAGCCCCAGTAAAATATATTAAATGGTTTTCTATGTTGCCTGTATATTCTTGAGGCAAAGAAAATTTCACAGGTAATACTGTACAATACAGAAAAAATATAGAGGAACATGTGTGTGCACTTAATCCAGAAGATGTTACTGGAAATCTAGTATGTTGAGCATCAATTGAAGGTTTGCACCACATGCAAAGGGAGCAGAAGAGGGGAGGGGAAGACCAGCAGCATCTTCTTGTGGGAGCTGACACTAAAAGGCAAAGCATCAGCGGGCCTGTGGAAGATTTCTTTTCTTTTTTTTCTTTCTTTTTTTCTATCTTTCTTTCTTTTTTCTTTCTTTTCTTTCTTTCTTTTTCTTTCTTTCTTTCTTCTTTTATTAATTTTTTTTTTGGTATTTTTTGGACAAGGTCTCCTGTCTGTAGTCCGCAATTGGCCCTGGAGCTCACTCTGTAGACCCAGGCTGGCCTTGAACACCCAGCCAGACTATTTGTCCTGTTATGGTCCCTTTGCTTTGGACATTGACCACCACCTTTCTGTAGCCAAATAAATTCCACCTGCCAGGGAACTACACCCTGAGACAGATTTCACAGATGGGTGGCTTCCTGCAAGCCTCTATCCAGTCAAAAACCAGCTAGGATCCAACACAGCCTAGCCTAAGGGTTTTAGGTGAGATCTTTGACACAGTTGGTGAGGAGATCGATTTTACATATCCATAATCCCAAACCTATTTCACTATTTTTTTTTTTTTTTTCTATTATATTTGGTCTTTTTGAGACAGGTGCTCCCTGTAGCCCCAGCTGTCCTGGAACTCCTCTTTAAATACTATGAAAACCTGTTTATATCTTTGGCTCAGGTGTTGAAGGTGCGTAACCAGTAGGTGGCAGTATATACACATTAAGTTATCCAAGAAAACCTTTTTTTTAATTTTTTATTTTTTGTAATGTATTTATTTATTTATTTTTAAACAAATCTAAGACCCGTGTCCCCCCATATCCCCGCACCCCTCCAGAGCTCATGCTTCTGCCAAAACATGCTTTTCATCATCTTAGTCCTTTCATATTTTCCATGGGGAAGTTGACTGTTTTGAGCAGAAGTTCACTATATCAGTCAGTTTTCTTTGATGCAGTCTTTTCTGTTTGTTGTTGTTGTTTGTTTCCAATATGCAATGCCAAAACTGCTTTGGACAAAAAGTCAGGGGGCTACACAAGAAATAACTTACAGCTGGGTAATTGGCACTAGCAATCCCAACAGATGAGGGATAACCATTCGTTGTTTGTTTTTTCTGGGAACTATGTGTTACTTCACTCGGAATGATGTCCTCTAGCTCCAGCCTTTTCCTGCAAAGCTCGTGAATGACGCCTTTCTTTACCTGCTGCATAGAACTCCATTGTAGATGTAGTTACCACATTTTCTCTATCCACTGCATCAGTTGAGGGGCATTTAGGTTTGGTTTCCGCTCCTTGCTATTGTGAAGAGCAGCTGCAAATAAACATGGCCGTGAAGTTCTCTGTGGTGGCGTAAGTCTTGAGGGTACATTCCCAGGAGTGGTATGGCTGGGTCGGGTGGTTAGTTCATTCCAAGTCTTCCAAGGGTTCTCCACACTTGCTTTCCATAGTGGCCTGTACGAGTTTACATTCCCACCAGCAGTGGATGAGTGTTTCCCATTTCCCACAACCTCTCCAGCACTTGGGTATCATTTGTTTTCTTGATCCTAGCCAGGTCTATTGGAGTAAGATGATATCTTAAAGGGTTTTCATTTGCATTTCCTTATGATTTAGTGATGTGTAACAGTTCTTGGGTGTTTCTCAGCAGTCTCTAATTCCTCACTTGTGAAGTCTCTATATGTATTTCTTTTTTTTTTTTTTTTTTTTTTTTTGGTCTTTTCAATGACAGGGTCTCTCTGTAGCCCGCTGTCCTGGAACTCACTCTGTAGACCAGGCTGGCCTTGAACTCACAAAGATCCACCTGCCTCTGCCTCCCAAGTGCTAGGATTAAAGGCGTGCGCCACCACGCCCAGCAGTCTCTTATTATTTCTAATAGACACCACATAACCTTTGTTGAAACTGAATTTTGTGTTAGCTATTTAATTATAAACTTGCTTCTGAGAAGAAAGGGCCAAATTCAACTCAGAGGCAGTTTTTTACTGGTTTTATAGTTGTTAACATTCAAATTATATTTACAACATAAGTACACACACCCATACACACATGTGCATGCATACATATATACCTACATACATAAATACATACATACATATGTAAAAAGTTAAGATTGTTAAATTGACCTATGAGAGAGAGAGGGAAGTCATATTATTGGTTAATGTTCAATGAGAAACACACAAAATTATTTTTATAATTTTTTGTAAGACTATTTTTTGTATAATTAGAATAATTGTGCTAGTAACACACAAACAGTTGAGATCCCTATGACGTCCTTTAGACCCATTCCCAACCACTTGGCTCTACTGAACTATCCCTAATGCCTATTTCTATTCTTTTTCCTATCCTGTCCCTATTGGTTAACTATCCCTAGGCTGCCCCTATGCTAAGTCTAACTGTCCCTGTCTTATTTAGAGAACCAAAAGTTTAGGGAGAGAGACCAAAAATAGATAGGTCACAGCTGGTGTAATCTTGGAATAATTTATCTTGTCTTATTAATAATCAACATTAAATATAACAATTATAACAACAATAATTATAATCATTATAATTATAACTATTGTCAATTATTATTAATTATTATTAAACAAAAGTCCACGAAAATAAATGATCCAATTAAAACATGGACTAAAGATCCAAATAGAGACTTCTCAAGAGAAGAACCTAAGATGTCTCAGAAACACCTTAAAAACTGTTCAACATCATTAGTAATTAAGGAAATCCAAATTAAACCCATATTAAGATTTCATCTTACACTGATAAGATTAGCTATGGTCAAGAAAACAAATGACACTAGCTGTTGGAGAGGGTGTGGAGAGGGTGTGGAGAAAGGGAAAAAATATTCACTGTTGGTGGGATTGCACACACATTCAGTCCCTGTGGAATGTAGTGTGGAGAACTTTTTTTTTTTTTTATTGATGCTTTGTGTATTTCATACATCATTATCCAATTCAGTTCAGGCATATATCCCCTTCCCTTCCCCCCACCCCACCCCTACCCATCCCAGATCTGCATTCTGCCATAACTTTCCTGCATCTTTCTCTCAGTCTTTTTTTATACTTAGGAATTCACATTTTCCTCCATTAATTTTACATTACTCTAAAATATGAATACATACTCTCCACCCATATACGGTAATTACAGAGTCTGAAAATAATTGCTAACCTGTAACCTTTTAATGACACCTTTTTTACTTTTAGTTTCCAAATTCATTGAAGCATCATTTCCTCTAGTTGTATATCCCTGGTGCAGTATAGTTATAACTGAATGTGGTAAGTCATTGGCCAATATTTGCAAAAGAAAAGGAGTGAAGTAGACAGCTGTTTCCTGAATTTGTGAATTTCTTATAGTGCCTGTTTTTGCTGAGTGTTGTAGAAAAGAAAAATTAGGGAAAAGGTTCACTTGCAAGATCTGAACCAGAATCAGCTCCCACAATTGGGAAGTTATGATCATTGCTCTTGTAATGAATCAGTCAGTTTAAGAAAATATTAGCCGGTTCTCCAGCTCCAAATTTAGAGATGAAGAACATGGCCGTATGCAGTGCAGATTAGCTCCTGATCTTCTGCCTCTTGTATCAGATAAACTCTACCTAGACACCCAAAGCATTAGGATTCAGAGGAAGGATTTTGACAGTTTGCTGAGGAGGAAGCCTGAGTTTTGTTAAATTTCTTAAAATTTCTTTTCGGGGACTCTGGCGGTGAAGCTCAGTTGGCAGCATGCTTATCTAGCAGACGCAGGCCTTGGGTTCTATGCCTCTAAGTGCTGCATAGACTGGGGTGCTGGTGCATATTTATAATCCCAACACAAAGGAGTTAGAGACAGGAGGATCTGAAGTTTAAGGTCATCTTCAGCTGTATAGCAGGCTTTAGACCAGCCTTGACTACACACAATCCTATCTCAAAAAAAAAAATCCTTTTTAAATATTTTATTCTTTATTTGAGACAAGGTCTTACTCTGTAGCCTAAACTAGCCTAGAACTCACTATCATAACCCAGAATACTAACCCTAAACTCAAGGGAATGCTCCTGCTTCAGCCTCTCAAGTGTCTCCTGAGTGGAATTAGAGGTATGCACCACCATAGTGACTTTAGATTTTTTTTTATTTGGTTTTTGTCAGTAGTTTATCTCTAATAATTTACTCATTCCTTCTCTGTGAGCATAGGAGAAAGAAGGGACTAATTTTCTTATGCATAAGAAGCAATGTTGAATTTTTTATTAAGATCATATTGGAGATTATCTGCTAATTTCAGAAGTCATGACCTCTGAGCTCAGAAGAGCAATGAGAAATCAACAGTAAACAGCAAACAAACACTTGTGAGAATGGGGTTAGCCATGCCACCTCTGTAGTGAAGATAAATGTGTCTCCGGGACTCCCAAGAATCCCCACTTGACAGAAGTGAGGAACACAGATGTTTCCCACAACAATCTCTGGAAAAATAAAATGCAGTCTGGGATCCTTAAGGTGTGTTGACCCAGCAGCCCTGGGCAATGTGCCCTGCCTCGCTCAAAAGGGGAGCCCAAGAAGAGTCTGTAGGGCAACAGGCCTCTGCTTTTTTCTTGTCAGAACTTGACCCCACCATGTGGGCTCTATACCCATTCTGACCATAACTATAACTAGTCTTTATTCTAGAAGAGTATAATAAAGCACATTTACTTTTACAAAAATAATAGTACATAGAGCCAGCGTATTAAAGGAATGTCTGATGAGGTCATGAAATAGTTTGTGAGGACCTCTTGGGGCTGTTTGGTGCTGCATCTAACAGTGAATGGCAGACATGAGAATTACAGTGGGCAACGTGGGTCTCTTTCTTCATGTTATGAGGCTGAGACTGAGGTGATTGGCATGTTGGACACATCTCCGGAATCAGTAGGGTTTGTGCTGAGCTGCATAGCCAAAACTGTTCTCTCAGCTTGGAGGACTTGGAGGTAGTCCTGCCCACGTGGGCAAGTGCCTGCCCCACAGAGATCTGCCCTTCCCAAAGCCTCAGGGGCAAGAATCTCAGCTGAATGAGTACCTGTTCAGCAAAAGTCAAGTCAGTCACTGGAGTAGTTTTAGAAGACTTAGTGCTGGACTCTGTAATCCCAGCATCTGGCAGGCAGAGGCAGGAGGATTGCTCCAAGTTCAAGACCATCCTGGTCTACATAGTTCTTTCCAATTCAGTCATTCCCACCAAGACAGATGGTGTGTATCTCTAACCCCAGACATTTGAGAAGCTGATGCAAGGGGATTGTCATAAGTTTAGGGCTAGCATTCTGGGTTACAATAATGACTTCCAGGCTAACCTAGGCTAAAGAATAAGACCCTGTCTCAAAAACTAAAAGTGAGACTTCCAAAATAACCATAACTATTCACATTTGTAAATATGCATATATTAAAATAATAGATTATCCGAAATTAGTCCATAGACTTTGCTTCTTTGGGTGTCTTTAATGCACTTTTGTTTTCTTTCTTTTTAAAACCGCATTGTCTTGAATCACTGAAAGTACAAAAACACAGGAGATTTACAACAGAAGGGAAAGATCCTTTGTATCTCTGTTCCTGAGTCACCCTAATTCTTACCTAGGACAAGCAGTATTCATTATTTCCTTGCAGGCACATTTAAGGATATTTTATAACTGTATTAGTAAAAAAATTTTTTTAAGTAATTAAAAAAATTTTTTTTTAAATGTAATTTTTGCATCCTACACAGAGTACTATTCTTTTCCTCTTTGAGGTCACAGTATCTCAAACCTGTGAGATCAGAACCCAGAGAGTCCCTTTGCTCTTTTGAGTCTCTAAATAATATTCTACTGTAAGATTTTTGCCATAATGTATTCATTCCCACGTTAGTGGTCTTTTTTTTTTATTGTTTGGAATCATTTTCTACTATGAACAATGCTTCAAGTGAATAACTTCTTAAAAATAGCATTCTGTGTGTCAGCAAGCCTCTCTGGAGGAGAAATTACTCCAGGGAAATTGTTGGATCAAACAGAATATGCAGTTTCAGTTTTAGTGAGCCTTGCCAGCTCGCCCTCCAGTTGGCAGCCCTGTTACCCGTGTTCCGGCTGGCTCTGCCTGACTGCGCCTGTCCTCTGCAGACGAAGCTGTCAGACCTCATGATCTGTGTTTGTTTGAGAGGTGAAAACCGCTGTCTTCTTGTAGTTTTGATATGGGTTCTTCTGATCATAGTGATGGCTGGATGCTTTTTTATGTTTGAGAACTGTTTCTGGTTTCTTTTCTGAGAAACCTACACGCATGTTCGTTGTCTGTTTCTCTGCTGGGTTTTTGGTTTCTCCTGCCAATTGGCTTTTAGGAATACTTAGTAATTCAAGAAAATTAGAACTTTTGTCTCACTGTTTTTTTCATTTGACTTTTGAATGTTTCCTTCATGCAGGATTTTCTTTAAAAATTATATTGTCAAACTCTTTAGGACTTTAAAATCTTTGACATAGCTAGACCTTCTCCACTAGAAAATTATCTCATTTTGTTAGTACTTTAAAAATAATAGCTTTGATGAGGTATAACTCACATGCCATAAACATTATTCTTTTAGCCTGTCTGACTTGGTGGAGGTTTTTGTATTTAAAGTTATAGTATCATTATCATAGTCTAATGGCAGGACGTTTGCACCATCCCCCAAAGAAACCCATTAAGCAGCTCCTCATTTCCCAGCCAGGTCCATCACATGCACTACCAGCTCTTGATCTGTCACTCTGTCTGCTCTAGGCATTCCAGACACACAGACCAGGTAGCATATCACCTTATGTGACTGGCTTCTCCCACTTTGTATAACATATTCAAGGCCCATCCTTGCATTTTTATTTAAAATTTTTAGTTACTCTGAAATTTATTTTAGCCTAAGACATGAACTAGGGATCTAACTATATTTCTTGTCCAGATGGTGATCCTATTACACTGAAAGTCCCTCTTTCTCCCACTGAAATGCAAGGCGGACTTTATCATGTACTGAATTCCAGTCCGCTTTGGGTCTGCTTCCATTCTGCTGACCTTGCAAACTCCTCCAGTGCCCTTCTATTTACTTTGGGTCTTTGATGATATCTTTCAATGTCTAGCATGCTATTCTTTTCTTATTTCTTCTTGCATGGTCTTATGACTATCTATTCCTAGTTTTTTCATATGAACTTCAGAGTTAGCTTTCTAGAGTTATTTTAACATTGTGTTAACTTTACATATTAATTTATATATTATATATTACATAAATATATATTAATTTAGGAAGAACCATTCTCTTTTTTGACTTACTATTTTTTATTAAGTGTATGTGTGGGGCTGTGTGCATATAGATCCAGATGTCCTCTGAGGCCAGAAGAGGGCATCAGATACCCTGGAACTGCAGTTACAGGTGGTTGTGAACCACCTGACCTGGGTGCTGGGAACTGAACTTTGGTCCTCTGCAAGATCAGCCAGCACATGCTCTTAACCACTGTGCCATCTCTCCAGCCCCAGCGTCATTCTCCTGATACTTCCTTTCTAGACAAGCAGATCTTTCTCGCTTTTGTCTCCATTTATCAGCAGTGTTTAAAATATGCTTTTATATAAGTCTTACTATTTCTTATTAAGTTTATCCCTAGGTGTTTTATAGTTTTATGTTATTTAAAATGGGATGTCATCTTACTGACTGTCATTTAGAAACATTATTGATTTTCACATATCACTTTGCTCAGTTACCCCGTGGAATTTTCAGATGAAAGTGTTCATCTGATGTGTTCAGATTTGTAGTCACAGTATTAACAGATCACTTTGCTGCCTCTTTCCCAGTGTTTATATCCCTTCTTTCTTTCACGTAATTTCTTTCATGTAATTGAATTGGCCAACTCCACCACAACAGTGTTCAGGGTGGGCATGCTTGTGTTGTTTCCAACTTGAATAGCATCCTTTCATGTTCCTGCACTGACAATGAGGCTGCCTTTGGGGCCCAGCACATTTAATGTCCATGTGGCTTCCATGGGTTTATAATGAATAGAAAGCATTCTAGAAATGCCAGGTCTGATGGAATCATTTGCAGATAGGTAAAACATGCTCTGTCAGTGCTCCTGCAGTGATAAAATATAGTCTGAATTTTCTTAGCAGCAGCATCAGGAGTGCATGAGTGGGAAGTCTGTGCCACGAAGGAAGAGGCCGCACTTGTATTTTAGTCTCCTGCCATTTTTCTTTTGCCAATAAAGTGAAAAGACTAATTAATGGTAGGAATGCATAATGTCAAGGGATTAAGTAGAGCTTTTAGTAAGGGAATAGGGGAGGAAAGGAGAGACAATGATGAAAAAAGAGATTCAGAACACTCACCACTGTCCTCACTATCCTCCAGAATCAGCCTTGTTAAAAAAAAAAAACAACTAAAGAGTTTTAGCTTTTTTTTTCTCCAGAATATTATTACTCAAAAATAGCACCAAACACTGTCAGTAAATCTGGTCAAGAGTCTCACCAGAGGGTAAGAAAAGAATAATGTGATTTTTTTTTTTTTTACCATCTGGAAGCAAAAGAAACTAATAAAGAGCTCCAAATATTGAGAAATCCCTGGAGGGAAAAAGAATGCCTTCTGAAACATGTTTACATGTTGATTCTTTTTGATGTTGCCATTAAAAAAGTGTTTTGATCTCTTGCAAAGAAAGCTTAAACCAAAGAGGTATTTTATGTGCTAACCCGAACCTGACATCAGCCTAGTAATAATTACTAGGACAGGCTGTCCCGTGCATTAGCGGAACCAGAAAATAAAGCAAAAGACAGCAACAAGCAAGGCTTTGATGCTAGTTAGAAATGTCTAACATAGAGATCTGGCATGTTGTAGTTAAAAACAAAAGGTGTTTGGGGTGGCTTCATAAATTAGACACTGGTAAAAGGTATCTGGTACATATGAATAAGTCTGTTCTAAATGATAGGTAAAATGGGAAGAAAGCTTCAGAAGCAGACAGACTGTGTGTCTGTGGCACAGGCGTCCACCTCCCTCCCCCCCCACCTTGTATCAAAATCTCCGTGTACATTGTTTCCACATTGAAGGAACGCCTCTCCAAGGGCGTTCCAGGTGAATTTGGCTGAAGGTTGAGTTTAACACCTGATGATGTGACAGGGTGTATTGAAGCCTGTGGTTAATTTGCACTGTCAATTTGATTGCATTAAGAAGCTCCTTGAAAATGCCTCTCTGGGTGAGTCTATGACTGTTGTACTAGTTACTTTCTATTGCTCTGATAAACACTGACCAAAAGCAAGTTGGGGAAGAAAGGTTTCTTTCATCTTACACTTCCAAGTGAACAGTCCTTTATTTTTATTTTTATTTTTATTTTTTTTGTCTTTTTCGAGACAGGGTCTCCCTGCAGCCCCGGCTGTCCTGGAACTCACACTGTAGACCAGGCTGGCCTTGAACTTATAAAGATCCTCCTGCCTCTGCCTCCCGAGTGCTAGGATTAAAGGCGTGTGCCACCACGCCCGGNCCCCACCCCATCCCAGATCATGCATTCTGCCATAACTGTCCTGCATCTTTCTCTCAGTTTTTTTTTTCATTTTTAGCTATAAGTGATAATCCATGAGTACAAGCATCCTTCATGCAAAACCTATCTGCAGGCTGTTGTGCCCAAACACCTACAGCCCCACCATCCAGTGGGGGGTGACAGGTTGTTTGTTCAATCAAGTTGATCAAATGAGTGTCCAGACTACATTGCTGTAGTTTCACCATTCACCCCAATCGCAGCCCTTACATTCTACCACGCCCTTCTTTGAAGGAAGTCAGGCAGGCACTCAGGGGGGGAGGAACCTGGAGGCAGGAACTGAAGCACGGACCACAGAGGAACACTGTATACTGGCTCATTCTGCCTTCTTATACAACCTAAGACCACCTGCCCAGGGATGGCACCACCCACAGTGGCCTGGGCTCTCCTATATCACTCAGCAATCCAGAAAATGCCTCTAGGACCTGCACACACACTGATCTCATAGACAAAATTCCCCAGCTGTGGTTCCTTACTCCCAGGTGTGTCAGGTTGACAACTGAAAACACCCATGACAACTGTTCTTCCAGCAAAGTCCAACCAAAGAGGAAAGACCGTGAAAGTGGGTGACACCCTCCATGGAGAGGGTTCCTGGCCCGAGTGAAGAGAGGAAGGAAGTAGCGTAGTGTCTGCTTTCAGCTCTGCTTCCTGACTGCTTGCTGTACGAGCAGCTCTCCTCCTTGTCTTCCTGCCACCAGACCCCGCCAACTTGATGAACAACACTCGCTGTCTGTGAACAAAAACCCTTCCTTCCCTAGGTGGCTTTTGTTAGATATTTTGACAAAACAATTTGAAAGTAACTAATCCAAAGAAGGAACAGTTGAAGGCATTGGAGCCAGAAGCCTTTGGCTGTGCCAATTGCTGGCTGTGTGAATTCGACCAAGCCACACTAGTTTTCCGAGCTTAGCTCTTCATCTGTAAATAATAGCTATGCTTTGAGGATTTCATATGCATTTCTTGAGATTTTGTACACAAAGCACTAAGCACTGGGTCTCATAGAGGCTAAGGGCATTTTCATAAATAGGTCAAAAGTGAGGGCAGGGAGAAGGAAGAAGAAGCCATGGTCAAGCACCTCAATTCGGAGGTGAGAAGAGCATCCTTTCAGGACCAGGGATGAAGGTGTGATCATGAGAAATGGGTAAAAATGCTTGAAATGGGTCATCAGGATCAAGCAGACAAAGTAATTGCAAGAAGTGCTTCCAATCGGAGAAGGGCGAGACTTTCAAAGGTTGGAGCTTGCAGTACCTTTTCAAACTGTGGTGCATTGCTTCTCTCTTGCCGTGACTGAATAGCTGAGAGTAGCAACTCAAAGAAGGGAGGGGTTATTTGGGGCTCACAGTTTGAGGGTATAGTCCACCCTGGAGGGTAGGTCATGGTGACTGGTGTGTGAGGCAGTTGGTCACATTGCTTCCTCGGCCAGGAAGCAGAGAGGGGACTACGGGTGCCCAGCTCACTTTCTCCTTTTTATTCAGTCTATCCCCAGTCCATAGAGCAGTGCTGCCCACTTTTACGCAGGTCTCCCTTCCACAGTTAACCGTCTCTGGAGATGTCCTCAAAGACACGCCCAGAGGTTTATCTCAAAGGTTGTCAGGTTGACAATGAAGATTAACCACCATACGCAGGAACCGTGAATACTCCCAGGGCTGTAGAGATGGCTCAGTGGCTAAGAACTCTAGCTACTCTTGCAGAGGACCTGGGTTCAATTCCTAGTACCCACATAGTGGCTAAAAACTGTCTGTTCGAAGGGATCTGATGCCCTCTTCTGACATCTGTGGGCATTGCATGACACCAGTGCACCCACCTAGATGCAGGCATTACACTCATACGCATAAAATAAAAATAAATAAAACATTAAAAAAAATAGCAGACTTCAAGCTACCAGGTAGAGAATTCCAGTGTTTGAGACAGGAGAATTTAGCCTGCATGGGATTGAGTAGTGCTTGATACACCTGTTTAGACTGGGGTTAGATGGTAGAAAACCATCGATATCTATAAAAAGGGAATACTTGCATTCACATAGGACCTGAAGAATGGCCTAAAGACTTGTGGGAGGGAATGAGTTCTGAATCGAGGTAAGGATTTCTTCCAGATCCTCCACAAGTGCCAGCGTAGTGCTAGGAACATTGTAGATTTTCAGAAAAAAAAATTTTTCAATGAACCCGAACAGATGCTATTGTTTCGCTGTGGCTGTCTTTTTCATGATTCATTTGTTTTTGCCATTAACCAATCCTTCTTGTGTGGAGTTCATCATTTGTGGCCTTTGATTAAGTTAAATGATTACAGGTAGTAGCATAAGCAAACCCTGACCTGATTATCATTTACTGTGTAAGCCTCTATATTTTAAATGAGCTCTTACAAGATGCCAGCCCTGTGTATCTTGAAAACAGAGCTTCACAAAGCTTTCTGTTCCCCAAGGATGACTTCAGTGCAGAAGTAATGGAAGAAGACTTTTCCCAGCCTCAAACATTTGAGACTTTGCCTACATTCCCTTTCATTTTTTTTTTTTTCTTGTTAATGATTTTTCCAAGCCTCCTGGCTCCTGAAAGATGTAATCGCTTTTAGTTTCTGATTGTCTTCAAGCAGAGAAAGCTGGCTATCTCATTTAGGGATGGTGATACATGCCTAGCTAAGTGGCCAGAGGCAGTTACCACAGCCCTAGGCTGTCAAGGACAAGTGGGATGCCACCATGGGAACAAGTGTCAGACAGCATAAGACATCATATTGCCCATCCTGGAGCACAGGGTGAACTGCAGTTATTCAGAGCCAGTGATCCATTTTTAGTCTGACAGTGAGTAGTTCTGAGATCCCGGTGTGTGGCAAGCAGAGTTCTAAATGTTAAGGAGGACAGGAAAAACATGGTCCAATCCATCTGCTGTACAAGTTAAAAAAAAATAAGATTTTATGGGCCAGTAAAGGCACCTGCCATCAAGCCCGATGACCTGAGTTCAATATCTGGGATCTAAATGGTAGAAAGGGAGAATAAACTCCTGCAAGTTGTCCCCTGACTGCCACATGAGTGGCACACATGTACACACATGTACACACATATACACACACACAAAATAAATTTACATTTATTTACTTATCTCATACGTGTGTATGTATGTGGCCATGTATACCAAGGCATGTGTGGAAGTTCGAGGACAACTTGCAGGAGTTCATTCTCTCCTTCCACCATATGGCTATCGAACGGAAGTCATCAGGCCTGGTGGGAAGAACCTTTACCCACGGAGCCCTCTTGCTGGCTTACATGTGCTACATCGTAGAGACTGGCGTGTACTAGATAGAACAGAGCTAGTCAACTGGCACATTAAGTAAGCCATTCAGAAGGGAAGAGTGGAATGTGTTGGGAACACTCAGAGGGACACCCAGCCCTCACTTTGAGGCCATGCAAAGTGCCACAGCAGGTAATAATGTAGGAATGCCATGCAGGTATCAGAAAAACAGGTGGATCTTGGAAAGGGAGTTCAGGGCTGGATGTGTGAGTGTCAGAGTCACTGGGCACAGCGTATCTTGGATGAGGGAATCCTCAATCGTGCCTTCAGATGCACTTTAGATTTTTCAGAATCAATTACATAGGAAATAACTTGACACTCTCCATTGAATGGCACTTGCTTTCCTTCCATCTTCGACTCCTGTGGGCACCTCCAGTCCGGTCCTCTCCAAACCACGTTTGGTACCTCTCTTTTTCCAAGCAGGTACTACCTCTAGAAGTAGCTCAGACTCACTTCCTTCTGGAAACTTTTCTGAACTTAGGTGGAAGACCAGATGAAATGCTGGGGCCGGTGATCAAGTAGGTCTGCAAGTCTTGTGGGCCTTGCCTTCAATAGCCATTTTTGTGTTCTTAGGGACATTTGAGGTTGACTGATCTCCCTCACAGTGAAGGGCTGGCTCCTCTCTGTAGCAGCCACAATAAACATGTGTGCTGCTGTTTCTTTGGTTAAAATACTTAGGAACTTGTCCAATGTTCTTCTTTTTACTTTTCACTTATATTTCTTTCTTTCTAGTTTTGTTTGTCTCCAAGGACATTGTGTTGAATAGTTCTCTCAGGAAAGCCACGACAATATAAACATGTTTAAGTGTAAAATATAAACATGGGATTTTATTATTACTGTTACATTGCTTATAGTCAAGAAAAGACGACTTCCAATCCCGTAATTGTATAACCAACATGAGACAAGGGTTCTACCACTGTGCTACAACCCCAGCATAATTGGGTCCTACTGTAGTTAGTTAAAATGTAGACCTTGACCTAAAATTCCAACACTCAGGACAGTGAAGCAGGAGGATCATGAATCCAAAGACAGCCTGGGCTACATAATGAGATTCTATTACTAAACAGCAACAAAGCATAGATCTTAATGTCCAAAGAGATGGTCCATGTTTTGCCTCTGAGTCACTATCTGCATAGCCATGTCTGATTTAGTGCACCTTCTTGATTTCCTGGATCCTCTTCAATAAATTAAGACTAATGATGTTGCAATCTGTCGGGTAGCTGAGTACTTATAATCTGTAGTTATGATGCTTGAACATGAGACCAAGAATGGTAGAGTGCTTGCCTAGCATATGCAAAGCCCTGAGTTCAATCTCCAGCACCTCATCAACAGTGCAGGGAGGCTCATGCCTGTAATCCCTGCACATAGGAGATAGGAGCAGGAGGATCAGAATTCAAGATTATCCTCATAGTTACATAAAGAGTTCAAGATTTGGGCTATATGAGACCCTGTCTATAAAAACTAAAACTAACCATGCTCATAATAACCATCATAATTTCTTCTGTGGCCCAATAATTATGCCATCCGTGGACAGATATCAAAATATATTTTGATTCCCCTTTCTAAAAGACTCTTTTTCCTTGCCCTAAATGTATGAGTGACGAAAGGAAGAACAGAGCTGGGATGGATATGTAGCTGAAGGTGTGAAGTCAGCAGGTGACTGTGCTTAGAAGTAGGCTGTGTGGTAGCTACACAGCCAAAGTTGAGAAGGGACACAGGAGGGACACAGTACAAAGGAGTTTTGATATCATAATAAGTCCAGGTGACAGTGTGGTAGGGTGTGTCCCTGAGTGTGGCATGCCTGTTATCAAGTGTACCCTCTGAGGTCTGGTGGGAAAACTGTTCTGTGCGACAGCAGTCATCCTCAGGGGAGCTGGCGTGGCTTTCCTCACTCTCCATTCCTGAATGGGGTGAGGATGAGGTGCTGAACTATGTCCCCTCAAAGATGCTGGATTCCTAACCTCCTGGTATAATCAGTATCATGTGTGATCTTGTTTGGAAGTAGAGTTTTTGCACATGACCAAGCTAACATGAGGTTCCGGGAGTGCGAGTGGCGCTCTTATAGAAGGGGGACGTTGGACAGAGAAGGAGACTCAGAATGCAGTGGGAAGGCCAGCACCGGACCCAAAGCTGTGCTGAAGACCACAGAAGTTTTGGAGAGGCTTGGAATAGGGTCTCCCTCCTAGCTCTCAGGGGCAGCAGCCTTACACACACTGCATCACGGCCTTCCATCCTCCGTGACAGCTAGACAATCGGTTTCTGTTGTTGAAGCCATCTGGTATATGGTCCTTAGTTACAACATCAGTAAATCAGCACAGGAGGACTGATGATTTCTTGTGCCCCACTATGCCCCTGACCCTTAGCCCATGGATCAGGATTAATGGAGAGCCTGCACATTAGTTGGCAGGGTACACTAAAAGAGACAAGACTTCCTGTGGTTTGTTTTTTGAAGGCAAATGCATTAAAGCCTAATCTCCAGCTTTGGGGTTGGTTTAGAACAGCGCTTCCTAATGTTATAATCGCTTCATGCCCATCCTTTCTCCTAAGACTGCACCTTTATGTGTGTTTACAGAATAAAAGGAGGGCGACTGAGTGGTACCTTTTTAAAAATCACTTACACAAAACCCTTCATTTGTTTATTTTTCCTGTAGGACTGGGCACTTCTTGAGATTATTTGGGGAGCTATTGTAAGTTGGTGTCTGTTAGGGGTTTGGCAAGCCTGTGGCAAGAGATGGGGATGATTTTTCTTGCTTTTCACTTTCTTGGGGTTTGCCTGTTCTTTCTCTGAAAGATGCTGGAACCTCCCCAGGGAGAACCTTGCCTCCCCCCTCTTTGAGAATGTTGACTTATAAGAAACATTTGTTTTTTTATAGAAACTTCCAATTCAACATGTTGAAATAGTTGGTTCTAAATTATATGGGAAAAATAAACTTGCCATGTAAAAACTCTCAGAGAACAGTTACATAGTAAGTATGCATGCCCCCAACTCATTAACATAGAGACCTCACCCCACAGAAAGCAGTGAATTTCCTAGGCCCTAAGAACTTTCTTTTGTGAAGTCTATAAAATCACATAAAAAATTGCTAGAAGTTGAAAGTCAACTATTTTTATGACTATGTCCTAAAGAATTTTATCTTGTAGATGCAATTCCATAGCCCTGTTTAACAATAAAACACTTATGGCCAAGATAAAAATTCAGAATTCTTGATTTCCACCTGTGTAATATTTCTTTTCTGAGCTAATACTGAGGATTATGGTTCAGTTCTAAAAACCAGGGAGAGGGTCAAAAGGGAAGAGATCCGGGGGACGGGGAATGTAGAGGTGGCAGAGCTGGAAGAAGACTTCAGCCCCACCAGGGTTTAGCACTGTACAGCGGCCCAACCCAGGGTCACCTGACTTAGACTTTAGGATGGTGAACTTGTTAAAAGCTCTGTGCTTTGTACTGAAATGTTCAGGGATTCAACAATAATCCTGGAATTTTCTTGGAGACATGCAATCAGCCATGAGTTGGTACTTAATTGACACTGGGTAACAAATATTTAGCATTTTGTTATGAGTCTTTGTTCATGTTTGAAACTTCCCATGAACAAAAATTAGTTTTCTCAAACACATCTCTGAGGCTTCCATCTCCTCTCCTCCTCTTGTCCAGTTCTCTCTTTTCTCCCCAACAGCAAGTCTCGTTCCTTTAAAATAAAATGAGCCCTTTCCTTCCATCTGATTGTAATAAATATATTATGAGAAGCATCCCAATACCTTCACTTTTTAATTTCTTCACAGATAACATGATGGATGTGTTTTATAATAAATTCAAATGCTGCTCCCTAGTCCTTACCATTTTAAATTTCAGAAAAGAGTACAAAAGATTAAAGTACTTTAAAATAAGTCCCGGGTAGTTATACACACAACTGCATTCACTAGATGGAATATTTTCAGGGCTCTCTTTCCTACACAGTGCCACCTGCTCACAATTTAAATGGGCACAAATTTAGTTCCATTAAACAAAACACAGCGACTCTTCTATAGTGCAAACTTCTTTTGGTCCTATTTTGGAATTGGAAACTAATTCTAGTGTTCCCTTGTTAGCTCTGGGCCTGTGTCAACCACACCACAAGGCTGTTTGCTGCATATTTTGCAATCTTGCCTTTAAAAGCAGCAGGAGAACAGGTTTGTGATGAAGTGATTTGTGTTTTGCAAGGATCCTTTCAGACAGGATGGCACTTAAACTTGTAGTTCAGCAACTACTAGTCTCCAAATAGGGAACACATGCTGTGGCTTCTTTGGGTTTTTTTGGTAGGTACTACCTATTGCTAATAATAATAATAATAATAATAATAATAATAATAATTAGAAGAAGAAGAAGAAGAAGGAGAAGGAGAAAGAAGAAGAAGAAGAAGAAGAAGAAGAAGAAGAAGAAGAAGAAGAAGAAGAAGAAGAAGAAGCAACCTTCCCTTAACATGTGGTGTTCTGATCCCATAGGACCCAACTCCCCAGGACCTCCTGAAGCATCTTCACTTTGCTTTGAATGTAATAAGGTCACAGAATGAATTCATTTATCTACTATTGATCTGGAATGTTCCTGATGTCTGTAAGTCTAGACAGAGTATTTCTTTGAGGATATGATTAACTCTGCATTCAAATCAAACAGGAGTCATCAGGCTGGATTCTACACTTGGCTGCCTCTGCTATTGAGGGAATGGAGTTGAGAACTGGGTATGGCATCTCAAGCCTGAGATCCCAGCACTCAAAAGGCTAAGGGAGGGGTCCTGATTACTGGGAGTTTGGGGTCAGCCTGGGCTGCAAAGTGATGTCAAGCCCAACCTGGGCTTCATCGCCAAACTCTGTCTTTTTTAAAAAAAGGAAGTTGAAAAGCCCCCATTACATGAGGGGCTATATTGGCCATGCTGCTTGAGAAAGTATTTTTTTCCTCCAGCTCCCTTGTCACTTGTGGCTGGACCTGAATACCTTAGCATGTGCCACCAGTCGGGAAGCCCAGCTGCAGTCATCTGGCAAGAAAGGAGGAAACTGCTTATCTGCCCCTAAAGTTCATATTTTCTCTAACCTTCCCTTCTCCGTCCACACCCACCCCAACCTCACACGCCCTTGCCCTACATTCCTTTCCATTCTGTCCATTCAGAAACTCCTCCCTTCCTTAGAAAAGCTAAAAATAAAGGCAATGCTTTCCAATGAGCTCCCCTTATTAGGATTGCATGGGCAAGCTGCAGGCTGAAAGAGAAACCTCCCTTATCCTGGCTGCTCAGAGCTGTGTCTTTATAAGTCTTGTCTCCCCTGTCCACCATCTAAGATGTGCACGTTCACCCAAGCCCTGTTATCCTTTCCATAGAGTCAGAAAATGCCAAAATGTTCGGGCAAAGCTGCCGTCTGTGTGTTCTGGGGACCCCAGAGCTATGTGTATAGGTTAAGATCCCTTACAGTACCCGGATCTTCTAACTAGGATCAGTGGGGATGTATCAGATCATTGTGTCTACACCCCAGATTTTAAGCCTCCAGGAAGGACCAGATTCATTCTAGGCTTGTCAGGAGTGTTTGGACCTGTGGACAAAGACCTAGGGAAGGAGGAGCCTAGATCTGGAGTTCTCCAAGCCCTCTATTGTGTGTGATCCTGAGCCATAACTTGGCCAGCAAGCCTGAACAGCTGGCTCTGGTTACTGTGGGAACAATGTAAGGAAGGCTGCTGTCAGATTCCTCAGGGTCAAGGGCACAGCCTTCTTAACACACTCAGTCTCTGCTGCCTACAGAAGCTGAAGAGCAGAGGAGCATGGGATGGGGGTCATGGAGAAGCCAAAGGGTTGGAGTGACGCTTTGGCTCTTCTATTGCTTTTATTTAAAACTGAAGCCAGAAGGAGTTCTATGACTTGCTGAGCACTGCACACAAAGTTTTTAAAGCTCATACTACCCTAGCATACCCCTAATCATAGATTTGGGAGAGAGAGAGAGAGAGAGAGAGAGAGAGAGAGAGAGAGAGAGAGAGACATAATTCCCTTCTCCTTAGAACAGGTTCTATTTAGTACATTTCTTAGTGCTATGACAAAATACCTGACAAAGGTAACTTAAAGAAGGAAGAGTTTAGAAAGCGACACAGCTCACCATGGTGGAAAAGACATGGTATGGTGATTGACTCATGATTCAAGACGCATCTACCATCAAGAAGCAGAAAACAGGAAAGAAGTGGGGCTGGGCTATAAAATCCCAAAGCCTGCTCTCGGTGACCCACTTCGGTGAGGTGCCATCTCCAAAGGTGCCACAGGCTTGCAAAGTAGCGCCCCAGATGGAGAGCAAGTGTTCAAGCATTCACATTTCACATCTAACCACAACATTGTCTCACTCCGTACCTTGGGCTGGCTTTGAACTCAAGATCCCCATGCTTCTGCCACTTGCATGCTGGCATGAGTCACCATGCCCGGCAAAGTCATATTTTCCTATGATTTTACATGCTACAATCAAGTCCTTTGGTTTAAGAGCAACATCTTCTTATTGGTCTAGGCACATGTCCTCCTGGTACATAGCAGCTTTAGTGACCCTATGAGAAGTCGTTGGCTTTTACTCCCGAGTCTAGAGGTCAGCAGCCATCTTCAACTCAAGCATGAAGGTCTAAAAGCATTACACAGTAATGCTTATAGAAACATGTACATTCCGAAGAACCTGACTAAAAACCTTTTGGATTTTTTGAGAAAATAAAGGCCAGTGAGTTGCTCAGCAGGTAAAGTTACTTGCTGCCAAGCCTGATGACCTGAGTTCAATCCCCAGAACCATTCCCCATGGTAGAAGGAGAGAAATGCCCCCTCAAATCATCCTCTGACCTCCACACATGCATGCCCTCTCACCTCCCAAATAAATAAATGTAAAAGAAAAAGGTTAAAAATAAAATAGTTGAATGGTCAGACCACATAAAAATAAATGACTAAATAAAATGTGCCCAAAAGGCCCTGGTTCAAGGTACATTTAGGAAATTAATTAGCAGGTAACTACTCGTTCTTTATCACCTAATTGTGCTTTCCTGTGGAATCTCACATGGTCTAGTTTTAACTTACGCACTTTCACCTTTAATGAACTTTCAGATTTTCACTTCAGAGTTTTACTGTTTTAAACATAGGCATAAGGGGTTAGCTTATCTTATTTCTGAATGAAAAGAATTGAGATACTACTCTTGTATATGAACCTAGGAAACAGAACTGATTTTTCTTTTCTGGGAAAAGGGACCATAAATTACTGTTCAACAGGAAATGGGCACCACAAGGTACCACCCCCTCCATGGAATGAGGAGGTGGCCCTGGGAAGTGGGAAGAGATGGGCAGAAGTGAGGCCACAGCTCCACTCTGTGTCTGCTTGTCCCGTGTCTCCAACGTCTCGTCTTGTCTCTGCCAAGTCATAACATGTGGACTATTAAATGGCTCAGTCTATATGGTTCCTGGAGAACATTTCCAGGCTCAAACTTCAGAAGTGTCAGGGGCACAGCTGTGGTGTTTTTAGTGTCTTTCTTAATTTGTGTGAATGTGTGTGTGTGTGTGTGTGTGAGCGTGTCCCTGTTCCTGTATGTTCATGCATGTGGAGACCAGAGAACAATTTCAAATGTCTTATCATTCTTAAGACACCAGCCACTTTGTTTCTTGAGACCAGGGTCTGTCACACGCCTGGAGCTCATAGCTTCAGCTAGCCTGGTGGGTAGAGCAGCGGACCAAGGCGCCGTCCTACGCATGCCTCCCCAGTGCTGGCATTAAGGCACAGGCAGCCACCACACCTGGCTTTTCTTTGACCTGTGTTCTGGGGGATTGAACTCAGGTTGTCATGCTTGCAAGGCAAGTACCTTTCCAACCGAGCTATCAACCCAGCTTTGCATAGGTCCTATCTGTCTGCCATACACAAAGACCCATCTTATGAGTAGCCGGGGCAGCAGACTGGTGGGTTGAACACCCCCAGGTACCTCCAGTAAAGAAAGCCTGGCAGCAGTGAGTATTCCCTGAGTCCTGGGATGTGCTCAGTGAGGTGTGGAAGTTAAGGCTGTCAAGGTGGAGTGACAGGGTAGGAGACAGATGAAAATGTAGCCCGACTTTTACCACCATTACATCTTCGCCTTGCTGAAGCTTAGCGCTCTCAGTTATTTGAAGAGAGCAATTTAGATTTATATTAAGGAATGCATAAATAGGCTCCTGTGATGAAGTCTCATCTGGAGTGAGTGCGGATGGTGTATGCTAATGAGCACACACGGGGCCTCCTTCTGAAGAAGCTGAGCCTGGGCGCTTCTCCTGCCTCCCCCATTCACCTTCTCGACATTTGAGAGCAGCTCAGACGGTGGGGAAAGGTTATCCCTTTTTTCCTGTCTCTCAATATTACGCCTCTCGCTATAGAGCCTCTCGCTATAGAGCATGTGACAAGCCTTCAAGTAATTCCGGGTGATGGATTTCCCCCCAGAGACCCTTAAGAGCTGGTTTTACACAGAAGCACATATGACTTAAGTCACAAACGGAGCATTTGGCTGTCTCGCATCATTTGACATCACCAAAGCTGCCTTTGCTTCCCTCTGTGGTTCACACCCTCATTCCTCTTCTTAGAGCTTTGGATGCTCAGGAGTAATGTGTCAGAAACCTAGTGTCAGCTGTGCCAGCATGCGACTTTGGCCAAGGCACTTTGCTTAGGAGGGACACGATTTCCCTGTTTCGGTGAGGAGACTAGCTGAAGGGTCTGGGGGTCACTGCTTCCCTGATCCTCAGTGCCCCCAGGCTTTGTACCTGCTGGGATTCAGCAGTCTCAGGTACAGCACCCCCTTGAACCCTCTTCCTGATCAACTTTTCTTCATCCCTTGGAAGACGCTCAGAGTCCCATCCAGGTATCCACTCCTGGGGAACAGCATGCTAAGCCTCTGATGACGTGTTGACTTCTGCCACAGCTGATGATGAACACTCAGGTCACTGAAGCTTGTGATCTTCCTAGGGTCAGTAGGGAAACCTCGGTGTTGGAAAAGGAGAAGCCACAGTATAGCTTCTAAGAAACAGAAGGAGATGCAGGCACAGGAACCCCAGAAACAGGTGTTGCTGGTACCCGGAAAGAGAAAGGAGTATTTTCTGTCTGGCCATGGTGGTTAGTGGTAGAGATCATCCGGATTGGAAGGCAGTGACAGGTTACCCCTCTCTTCCAGTTTCAGATGGTAGTGCCAAGGATCCCCCCTGCCAGGTGCCCTGGAGATATCTGGAGGGCTGGAATAGATCCCCAATACTTTCTGCACATCCCACAGGCTCCCCCATAAGCCCCAAAGACTTGGAGTACCCTCAGGCTCTCTCTCTCAGAGCAGCCTCTCATTTAACTCTGTTATATTTTAAACTTATACAAATGGCTTTTTTTTTTTTAAGAAAAGTTCCCTGATTTTAAGTTTTTGAAAACCACTGGTACTTAGAAGAAGAGCTCAAGATCAAAGCAGCATGACCTTGGAAAAGTCATGTGATTTCCTGGGTCCTCATCTCTTTCATCACCAAACAAGGCTAGTCAAGGATACTCTGTCTCACAGAATAATTTGAGTACATTGGAGTCGGCTATTCAAACCATCATCCCTTCATTCCACACACACATAGGGACAGGTGGATCAAACGCCTCTCTGCAGAAGGCTCCATAGGGAGAGAGATTCAATATATGGGATGTTATTCCAAGCCCATAGATAAGGTTTAGACAAAAGATTTTCAGCTGTCAGTACCAACATCCCAGTAACTGTTTCTACTGCTGTTGTTAATTGGACAGTTTAAACCATGTCTATAGAGTTTAGCTCTTGGGTTCGAAACCGACTACAACCATTCCTCTTGTCCCTCCTTCAGATGTGCCTTACTTAACCCCTCGTGGCTTGGTGTTACCATCTGTTCAATGGACATTTAAAATGTAATCTATTTCCCTGGCATGTTGAAAAGACTGAGCCAGTTCATATTTGTTAAACAGTAGAGCAGAGAGTGCACTATATTAAACAGCATTGTTCCCGATCTTCTCCCTGGTAGTTGAAGAGATCAATGCCCTGGGGTAAGTAGTTAACAGGTCTCAGTCCTGCACTCAGCACAGCTGTCACTTGCATTTGAATTGTTTTGAGGCAGAGTCTCATGTGTCCTAGGCTGGCCTTGAACTCACTATGTAGTTAAGATGCCTTGAGCTTATGATCCTCCTGCCTCCACCTCCCAAGTGGTGGAATTATAGGAGTGGACCATCATGCCTGGTTTATGGGACCAAACCTAGGGCTTTGTCCATGTGCTAAGCAAGGACTCTACCAACTAAACTACATCCCAGTCCTTGTATTTGTGCTTTGTCTTCTTTCCTGGGTTTTAAGTTCCAGACTCACATGCATCCATGCATTCAAATAGAAAGACCCAGGGAACATTGAGCTGAGGAGAGAGCACCGCACAGACGAGCTTGTCTTGCAAGGAGTCTCTCCTATCACTCTTTCCCAAGGTTGGATTGGCACCCCTCACACTGAACAAAGGCTTCATTTTGCAGAAAGCATCCTTCTTTCTTCGTGTGTCATCTGCCTTTAAAGGTGTAATTTGTTTCTGCTATGTGCAGGGAGCTCCCTGGAGAAGGCTTTGTGGATGTTATGCAAAGCTCCTATATCGACCTGTGATATGCTGTGCTAGGGTGTGTGAATGAGGTCATCCTCTTCAGGTTTCTAAAGCCAGTGACCTTGAGGCCTATCAGATGACAAACCATATAGATGGATCCCTAGTTACAGAATGTCCTTGTATAAAGGTAAATCAGTGTGGGGGTGACTAATAGTTTTAAAGAAACAACTGCCATCATTCCACATGCCCCAAGTGGGAGATAGTCTGTAGTAATAAGCTCGGAGGACCCCCCCACACACACCTTGGTGACACTATTGGGGCTGATTTTCATGAGTCTCTTGGTCTGTGCTCCTCAACTATCTTTTCTCATTAGATTCCAGATTGTTCCTTAAATTGCCATGACCATCTGTAATACTGTCAATATGAAGTTCAGGAAAAAATACTTGGACTTCTGAGCTAGTGGGCCTTCCTTCCTTCCTTCCTTCCTTCCTTCCTTCCTTCCTTCCTTCCTTCCTTCCTTCCTTCCTTCCTCCCTCCCTCCCTCCCTTCCCTCCCTCCCTTCCTTCCTTTTCCTTAGGACAGAGCTGAAGATGAAAGGATGTAAATTATATTAATACAGGAGAGGTGAGAGGGTAGAGGGCATCCCGAGCTGTCCATTTACTCTGCAACAGGACAGAGCTTTGAGAAGAATTCCTAAGCTGTCTGACAACATCCCTGCTTCTCTGGCCTGGCCATGTCCACACTGGAAGAGGTGGAGGTCTTAAGGGGACAGACTTCCAGTGCCTGGCAGGTAAAGGACAGTGTGACAGGTGGAAGGCAATAGGTAAAGATGGCTATTTGGGAAAAACTGGGTTGCAATCAACAGCTTTCACAGTTGTCAATAATAGCAAATGTTTATACACAGTGCTTCAAGTGTGAGTTTTGTTCTTTTCTCATTTTCTGTTGGTTTTGTTTTGTTTTTGAAACAGGGTCTCGAATGGAATTGCCTCCATTGGATTGGAATGTGGCCATGTCCATGGGGTATTTTCTTGATTTTTGAGTGATGTGGGAGGGCCCTGCCCATTGTGGGTGGTGCCATCCCTGGGCAGGTGGTCCTATGTTTTATAAGAAAGCAAGCTGAGGGACCAGAGAGATGACCTAGCAGTTAAGAGCACAGAGTGCTCTTGCAGAAGACCCGAGTTCGATCCCCAGCGCCCACATGGCGGCTGAGAACTGTCTCTAACTCCAGTTCCAGGGGAAACCGATGCCCTCTTCTGACCTTTGTGGCATTGCACGACATGGGTGCACAAACCTGCATGCAGACAGTACATTCATATACATAAAGAATAAATAAAAATTTTAAAAAGGTAAAAAGAAAGCAGGCTGAGCACTGGCCAAAGGAGCAAGTCAGTAAACAGCATTCCTCCATGGCTTGTGATTTAGCTCCTGCCTCCAAGTTCCTGCCCTAGTTCCTACCTTGGGTTCCCTCAGTGATGAACTGTGACCCAAGAGATGAAAGCCAAATAAATCCTCTCCTCCCCAAGTTGGTATTGGTCAGAATGTTTTGTCACAGCAATACCAAAGTTAACTAAGACATCAGGCTAGCCTTTAATTCCTTGTTTACCAGAGAGTGACCACACCAGGTCATTATGCACATTTTGTATCTGAAGACACTGAGGCTTGGTCTTTTGCCTGCTGTCATTGGAACAGAGGCTCCACAGTTGGCACTTGTCTTGGTCACAGCTTCTCACAACAAAAGTGACTCCAAGTCTTGAAGGCAAAATGAATTCCTGTCCTCAGTGGGCAAGTAGAAGGGACTTAATTATTTCAAAGGTTTTACCAGACTATATATCCCTTGGGTGTAATAATGTACTTCATCTTTCCCAAATCAGACATGAGATTATTGATGATATGGCTGCATTCTGGTTTGAAAATCATTGTAATACACGAGTTGCTCTAGAGCCTTTTTCCGAAGACAAGAAGAGTTGGGTCTCCTCTTGGATGGCATCGTGTTGGCAGGATTCAACACTTCTATCCTGTGGCAATTGACAAGGCCAGTAATTTGTTAGATAGAATATCAGGAAAACACCCAAGACAGGTTCAGCATTTTCAAGTGCTAATGAATTTTGTCAGTGTTGAATTCAAGGATGATGAACACTTACAGAGCTCCAGAATAGACTTGGACTTCTTTTTGTGGTCACCGGGATTGAACTCAGAATCTTGTATCTGCTGGGCAAGTGCTCTACTACTGAGCTCTATCTCCAACCCTAGGATTTAACTTTTATAAAAGATAGCAACAATCGGGTACTCAAATCTGAACATACATCATTTTCTTCTATCATCTACTTAGTATCTATCTTAAGAAAAACCTTATAGCTGGGAGTGGTGGCGCATGCCTTTAATCCTAGCACTTGGGAGGCAGAGGCAGGCGAATCTGTGAGTTCAAGGCCAGCCTGGTCTACAGAGTGAGTTCCTCGACAGCTGGAGCTACAGGGAGACCCTGTCTCGAAAAAAAAAAAGAAAGAAAAACCTCATATTAAAACTAAAACCTACAGCTAGACTTGTGGCACACCCTTGCAATCCCAGCACACAGGAAACAGGCAGGAAGAACTACATATTTGAAGCCATCCTAATCTAAGTAGTGAGTTCTATGCCAGCCAGGGCTGCATAATGAGAATGTCTCAATGAAATCAAATGTGAGTACACGTGTGTGCGCGTGTATGTGTTTGTGTGTGTATTATATGTTACATATAATGAAAAATACAAAATTAGCTGGACACAGTAGCTCATGCCTGTAGTCTCAGAACACTTAAGAGGCTGAGGCAAAAGGCTTGCTGTAAGTTTGAGGTCACCTGAGCTATGTAGTAAGTTCTCAGCCTGCCTGGACTATAGAATGAGACACTGTCTCAAAAAAGAAAAAACAAATCATGCTTTTGTAAGAAATTTCAATGATACTCATTGGGGCACATAGATTAATTAATCATTATCTAAAAAGACATGAATATAAGAGGGTTAGTTGGGAAGAGGAAGAAAATTGGTATGAGGGGAAGAGGACAGGAAAGGGTAAACAGGAGATGACTATGATGGAAATGCATTGTGCACATGGATGGAAGTGTCATAATATAACCCATTAGTATGCATGATTAATATATGCTAATCAAAACAATTTTAAGAGAAAAAAAAACATTGCTGATTCATGTAAAAGTACAGAAACATAAAGATCCTAAACTACCTAAGACCAAATAAGAATTGAATATAGAGGAGTGCAGACAGGGGAGGGGGCTCTAAATATGATTAAGATGTATTGTACAAAATGCACAAAAATTCAATAAAAATATACATTAAAGCTGGGCNATCTTCATACTGCTATTCCATGGGTTACTTAGGTGTCGCCCTTGCAAAACTCAGAGTTTCACAGGGCTGTGTTATCCACTGACTCATGGTTTCCCAGCTAGAGGAAAAAAAAAAAAAAACACTTCAGGCTATGTTCTAGGTAAGAGAGTCACCTATCTGAAGCCAGTATAACAGTAAAGGAGGAGAAAAGTCCTAGGGATGTGGAGATAATACACACACCACACACACACACACACACACAAACACACACACACACAACTGTGATACTGAGGATTGGCCTCAGGTGATAATGGGCTTTTCCAGGCTACTCTAAAAAGAGAGAAGGCTGGGCAATCATGTGTTAAATTTGGATCATAAATCTCCTACTCAGTTGTAAAGAATAACTATTGGGAGGGACCTCCCCAAACACCAACTAATGAGAACATGTTCTGACTTGACAAAGACTTAGCATTCCATTCAAGGATACACATCTCTAGTTGAACCATCTATTTTTGTCAGAAAATTCAAAGTATAGAATAAAAATTCATACATGGAAAGACTTTAGAAAGAAGAGAATTATTTGAAGGAATGGGGTACAGCAAATTTCTAGACCTCAAAAGCCAGCTGTTAACGTTTGGGTCTGGGATGTCTACCTATGCCCATGAGTTAAAGGCTTGGTCTCCCGGGTCACCCTATTGAGAAGTAGTGAAATCTTTAAGTGGGGACATGGTGGAAGGACTTTAGGTTATGGAAGGTATAACTTGGAAGGAACTGTGGGACCCAGGCCTCCTCTTTGCCTAGTTTGTTCCCTGACCATGTGATAAAATGGTAATAAGCAGGGAGCGGCAGATGCCTTTGATCCCAGAACTTGGTGGCAGAGGAAGGGGATCTCTGTGACTTTGAGGCCATCCTGATCTACATAGCAATTCCAGGCAACCTGGGGTGACAAGTAAACCAGGTCTCAATGAAATAATGGCAATAGTTCATTAAGACTTCTAGTGCACCCTCCTAGCATGATGTGCTGCCTGATCTCAGGCCCGAAGCAGTAGGTCCAACTGATTAGGGACTAGAGCCTCTGAAACTATAAACTATTTATAAACTGGTTATCTCAGGTATTTAAAAATATTTTATTGATTATGTTCATTTTAGACATATCAGTGTATTGCCTGCATGGATATAAGGAACCACATGCATGCAATGCCCATGGAGGTTAGAAGATGGTGTTGGATCCTTGGAACTAGAGTTATGGATGTTGTTAGCTACCATGTAGTGCTGGGAACTGAACCTGGGTCTTCTGCAAGAGCAAGCCAGTGCTCTTAACCACGATGCCATAAGCTCCAAATCCCATCAGGTTTTTATTTATTTATTTATTTAATCAGTCATATATGTATCATTCATTGTATGTAATTCATCATCAAAAGATTACAAATATTTGCAAGTTACCAAATAATAGAAATGCAAACATACATATTATAAATGCATCAGAATAACACATTATGCTTCTTAAATATGTACAATTTCTAGGTGTGCATTTAAACTTATTGAAGATATTTTTAAATTGTTTATGAGTGTGCATGTGTGTATGTGCACCCATATCTTGCAATGTCCACTAAGTCCAGAAGAGGGCATTGGATCCCCTGAAACTGGAGCACAGAAAGTTGTAAGCTGCCTGACCTAGGTGCTGAGACTGAGCCTGGGCTTCCAAGAGTATCTCTCGTACAATTGGCCTGAAAAGTCTCTTAACCATTAAAAAATTTTTATTTATTTTGTTTATGTGTAGGAAATACTGTCCTGCATGTAGGTTTGTGTCACCTGTGTTCATGCAATGCCATGGGGGTCAGAGAGGGTGTGGATTCCCTGGAACCATGTGGGGTGCTGGGAATCCAACCTGGGTCCTCGGCAAAACAGTCAGCAACTCTTAATGCTAGGCATCTCTCGCCCCCCTATTTAATTTATTTTTGAGACAGGGTTATCCCATAGCTCTAGCTGTCCTAGGACTCACTATGTAGACCAGGCTGGCCTTGAAACTCACAGAGATCCCCTCCCTCTGCCTCCTAGTGCTGAGATTTAAAGGCATGCAACACCACACCTGGCTTTATGTTTTTTATAGTTATCAGAACACTGACTAAAATACCAGTGGTGTGCACAGAAATGTTTAACAATAACCAGAAGGGAAAGAAGAGTCTTGGCTTGTAACACTTGCAGATTTCTATAGTGTAAGCACTCCCACCACAGCGAGTTTCAAGTGAGCAATGTGATTCCAACCTGTTCTCAAGATTCCTAGAAATTTCACAGGGTTCATGAGAGCCGGTGCAAGCTGACTCTACCATGGCACTGGTGGAAGCCTTCAGCCGTGAGCTCATCAAGATCAATAAACACCATTCTATACTGATAATAACACTAAGAAGCTAAAGCCCTTCATCCTTAAGCCCCACCCCATCCACAAGTATTGAAGAGGCATGTCCATGTCTTTCCATTTTGAATCCCTGTCTGGAATTCACGTTGCTGAGGCCCACCTCATATAGGTCACGGCAGGCTTTGTGCAGACTGAGTTCCTACAGCCCACATTTGCTGTCCTATCATTAGAATGTACAGAATAGGTTGGGCTCTACGAGGGCAGGACACATCATGCCCCAGCAGGAGAGACGGCTTTAGACAATCTGATATGTTCCGGTGTAGTGAAGGGACCTGTTCCCAGGGACCATTAGAATGGGACAAGCAAGACAGCAAGAGCCATTCTAAGAGCAGTTTAGCCCATTCACCCTCAAAATAAACCCACGAAGTGAACAGTTATTATTTCTTCCCTTGGGGAAGGCGGGAGAGGGAGAAAGACTGAAGCACAGAGAAGCTAAGTGAGGTATCTGAGGGTTGGACAGCTGGTTGTTGACAGAGCAAGGATTTGAATCCAGGGGACACAGATGAGTCACATATTTCTTTTAAGTAGTGCTAACCCCTCATACTAATAAATAACGACTGATATGCCCTCCTCGCCCCATTAAAACATTTTATTATCTCTTGGGAATTACCAAAATCTCTCATCACCATGGGCTCTGGAGACTGAGGTAGACACAGAGGCAGGACGGAACTCTGTGAGATAACAATCCTTCATTGTAAGGATTTGGGACACTAAAATCTGTGCTCTTTACTGTTTACTAAAATTTCACTACAAATAAGAACGGAAAGAAATATAGGTTGGTGTCCTTATCTGAAGTGCTTGTGGACTGGTTTCAATATCCCAGAAGTTTTTGATTTGGAATATTTTGCCATGAAGGATCTACGGGAATGGAATCAAGTGTAAATATTGAAGATTATTTACTCCCTTATACAACCCTTGCACACATGCCCCGAAGGTCATTTTGATCATGATTTTTAGTGTGTCCATTTTGGCTGTGGCCTGTCACCTGAGGCTGATGCGGAACTCTCCTCTCACGGCATGACATTGGTAATCAAAAGGATTTAGACTTTGGAGAAGGAGCATTTTGAATGTCAGGTGAGGGGTGCTCAGGATCTACCAATGATGCAAATTTTTCATGGGGAGGAAGAGGAGAGACTGAAACAGGGTCTCTAGTAGCCCAGACTGGCTTCAAACTCACTATATCAGCAGAAGCTGGCTTTTGGACCCTTTGATCCATACCTGGCTTCGCCTCTCTGATTCTGGGATTCCAGGTGGCCCATACACAAAACATCTTGGCATATCCAATATATCCATATATATTATTTTGCTTTTGTGTTCATTTCACAAATTACAGATTTTGATTTCTCCTTTTACAGCCTCTTTTACAAAAAAAACAAGCAATCAAATAACTCCTCCAACAGTAAAGGTGACTTCCAGTACTGTGCTGCAGATGGGCTGTTAAGAATTTTCAGCCCATGCTTATTAATTAGCAAAAGCCATATAGGACAGAATGCTGGACTCTCTAGCATTTGGTATTCCATATGAACTCTGCAATCAGCTTTGTGGCTTGGATGGATTTCAGCCTTTGTACTTATCCCCATCAAAAACAACACATCATTCCTGCTCAGGTTAATAAACATCTTAGTTAAAGTCATAGTTCTACCACAGTTATTGATTGTCTCATTTCCACGAACTCGGTTATTTACTCAACCTTCAATTCCTATTTTAAATGTATATAATATAGTATTATATATGGTATATATCTACTATAAATGGAATATAACTATAATATAATACTCAATATATATTAAACACCCTGTTTTTTTTCCTTTTTTGGAAACAGGGTCTCCCTGGGAACTCTGGCTGTCCTGGAACTCACTTCTGTGACCAGGTTGGCCTGAACACTCAGTAGATCCACCTGCCTCTGCCTCTCATGCTAGGATGACCAGCCCTCACCACCACGGCTCATGCCCAGCCCGCCTTCTTATACAGTACACAATAACCTGCCCAGGGTGGCACCACTCTTGTGGGCTGGGCCCTCCCACACTGCTCGACCATCAAGACAATACTCCAAAGATGTGGCCACAGGCCAATCCAATGGAGCCAATTCCCCAACTGAGGCTCCCTCCACCCAGGTGTGTCAAGTTGACACTAAAGCTATCCAGCACAATACCCAAACAAAAACATTCAACAGTACAAGAATTACAAATAAATTATGTATTATATGAACAGTGAGGAACCCCTAATATATATGTGTATACATATATTTGTATATACATATGTATACACATGTCTGTTTGCATATATGCAGATATATAGATATATATGAATATATACATATATACACATATGTATACATACATCTGTCTATATACATATATACATATATAAAATATATAGATATACATGATTATATACATATATATATACATATATATACATTAAAATAGGAATTGAAGGTTGAGTAAATAACCGAGTTCGTGGAAATGAGACAATCAATAACTGTGGTAGAACTATGACTTTAACTAAGATGTTTATTAACCTGAGCAGGAATGATGTGTTGTTTTTGATGGGGATAAGTACAAAGGCTGAAATCCATCCAAGCCACAAAGCTGATTGCAGAGTTCATATGGAATACCAAATGCTAGAGAGTCCAGCATTCTGTCCTATATGGCTTTTGCTAATTAATAAGCATGGGCTGAAAATTCTTAACAGCCCATCTGCAGCACAGTACTGGAAGTCACCTTTACTGTTGGAGGAGTTATTTGATTGCTTGTTTTTTTGTAAAAGAGGTAAAAGGGAGAAATCAGAAATGTAATTTGTGTTAAATGAAACACAAAGCAAAATCATATATATGGATATATATGGATATGCCCATATATGATTTTGGTGGTATTGCCCACCTGGAATCCCAGAATCAGAGAGGCGAAGCCAGGATGATCAAAGGTCCAAAGCCAGCTTCTGCTGTATAGTGAGTTTGAAGCCAGTCTGGGCTACTAGAGACCCTGTTTCAGTCCTCTTCCTCCCCATGAAAAATTTGCATCATTGGTAGATCCTGAGCACCCCTCACCTGACATTCAAAATGCTCCTTCTCCAAAGTCTAAATCCTTTTGATTACCAATGTCATGCCGTGAGAGGAGAGTTCCGCATCAGCCTCAGGTGACAGGCCACAGCCAAAATGACACACTAAAAATCATGATCAAAATGACCTTCGGGGCATGTGTGCAAGGGTTGTATAAAGAGTAAATAATCTTCATATTTACACTTGATTCCCATTCCCGAGATCCTTCATGCAAATATTCCAAACTCAAAAACTTCTGGGATCTGAAACTCAGTCCCAAGCACTTCAGATAAGGGACACCCAACCTATATTTCTTTCCAGTTCTTATTTGTAGTGAAATTTATAAACAGTAAAGAGCACAGATTTTAGTGTCCCAAATCCTTACAATGAAGGATTGTTATCTCACAGAGTTCCGTCCTGCCTCTGTGTCTACCTCAGTCTCCAGAGCCCATGGTGATGAGAGATTTTGGTAATTCCCAAGAGATAATAAAATGTTTTAATGGGGCGAGGAGGGCATATCAGTCGTTATTTATTAGTATGAGGGGTTAGCACTACTTAAAAGAAATATGTGACTCATCTGTGTCCCCTGGGTTCAAATCCTTGCTCTGTCAACAACCAGCTGTCCAACCCTCAGATACCTCACTTAGCTTCTCTGTGCTTCAGTCTTTCTCCCTCTCCCGCCTTCCCCAAGGGAAGAAATAATAACTGTTCACTTCGTGGGTTTATTTTGAGGGTGAATGGGCTAAACTGCTCTTAGAATGGCTCTTGCTGTCTTGCTTGTCCCATTCTAATGGTCCCTGGGCACAGGTCCTTCACTACACTGGAACATATCAGATGCTAAGCCGTCTCTCCTGCTGGGGCATGATGTGTCCTGCCCTCGTAGAGCCCAACCTATTCTGTACATTCTAATGATAGGACAGCAAATGTGGGCTGTAGGAACTCAGTCTGCACAAAGCCTGCCGTGACCTATATGAGGTGGGCCTCAGCAACGTGAATTCCAGACAGGGATTCAAAATGGAAAGACATGGACATGCCTCTTCAATACTTGTGGATGGGGTGGGGCTTAAGGATGAAGGGCTTTAGCTTCTTAGTGTTATTATCAGTATAGAATGGTGTTTATTGATCTTGATGAGCTCACGGCTGAAGGCTTCCACCAGTGCCATGGTAGAGTCAGCTTGCACCGGCTCTCATGAACCCTGTGAAATTTCTAGGAATCTTGAGAACAGGTTGGAATCACATTGCTCACTTGAAACTCGCTGTGGTGGGAGTGCTTACACTATAGAAATCTGCAAGTGTTACAAGCCAAGACTCTTCTTTCCCTTCTGGTTATTGTTAAACATTTCTGTGCACACCACTGGTATTTTAGTCAGTGTTCTGATACTATAAAAAAATAAAGCCAGGTGTGGTGGTGCATGCCTTTAATCTCAGCACTCAGGAGGCAGAGGCAGGTGGATCTCTGTGAGTTCAAGGCCAGCCTGGTCTACATAGTGAGTCCTAGGACAGCTAGAGCTACTGGGAAACCCTGTCTCAAAAATAAATTAAATAGGGGGCTGGAGAGATGGCCTAGCAGTTAAGAGTGCTGACTGCTTTTGCAGAGGACCCAGGTTGGATTCCCAGCACCCACATGGTTCCAGGGGAATCCACACCCTCTTCTGACCCCCATGGCATTGCATGACACAGGTGCACAAACCTACATGCAGACAGTATTTTCATACACATAAAAAATAAATAAAAATTTTTAAATGTGGTTGAAGAGACAATTCAGCAATTGAGAGAGAGTACTACTCTTGGAAGACCCAAGCTCAGTTCTCACTATCCAGGTCAGGCAGCTTACAACTTTCTGTGACTCCAGTTTCAGGGGATCCAATGCCCTCTTCTGGACTTGGTGTGTACTGTACTCACAAGCACACATGCACACTCATAAACAATTTTAAAAAACTTTTCAAAAGTTTAAATGCACACCTAGAAATTGTACATATTTAAGAAGCATAATGTGTTATTCTGATGCATTTATAATATGTATGTTTGCATTCTATATTTGGTAATTGCAAATATTTGTGAATATTTGATTGATGAATACATACAATGAATGATACATATATGACTGATTAAATAAATAAATAAATAAAATACCTGATGGGATTGGAGCTATGGCATAGTGGTTAAGAGCACTGGCTGCTCTTGCAGAAGACCCAGGTTCAGTTCCCAGCACCTACATGGCTTCCATAACTCTAGTTCCAAGGATCCAACACTCTCTTCTGACCTCCAGTATCATTGTACTTATATCCATGCAGGCAATACACTGATATGCATAAAATGAAAATAATCAATAAAATATTTTTAAATACCTGAGATAACCAGTTTATAAATAGTTTATAGTTTCAGAGGCTCTAGTCCCTAATCAGTTGGACCTACTGCTTCGGGCCTGAGATCAGGCAGCACATCATGCTAGGAGGGTGCACTAGAAGTCTTAATGAACTATTGCCATTATTTCATTGAGACAGGGTTTACTTGTCACCCCAGGTTGCCTGGAACTTGCTATGTAGATCAGGATGGCCTCAAAGTCACAGAGATCTGCCTGCCTCTGCCACCCAAGTTCTGGGATCAAAGGCATCTGCCGCTCCCTGCTTATTACCATTTTATCACATGGTCAGGGAACAAACTAGGCAAAGAGGAGGCCTGGGTCCCACAGTTCCTTCCAAGTTATACCTTCCATAACCTAAAGTCCTTCCACCATGTCCCCACTTAAAGATTTCACTACTTCTCAATAGGGTGACCTGGGAGACCAAGCCTTTAACTCATGGGCATAGGTAGACATCCCAGACCCAAACGTTAACAGCTGGCTTTTGAGGTCTAGAAATTTGCTGTACCCCATTCCTTCAAATAATTCTCTTCTTTCTAAAGTCTTTCCATGTATGAATTTTTATTCTATACTTTGAATTTTCTGACAAAAATAGATGGTTCAACTAGAGATGTGTATCCTTGAATGGAATGCTAAGTCTTTGTCAAGTCAGAACATGTTCTCATTAGTTGGTGTTTGGGGAGGTCCCTCCCAATAGTTATTCTTTACAACTGAGTAGGAGATTTATGATCCAAATTTAACACATGATTGCCCAGCCTTCTCTCTTTTTAGAGTAGCCTGGAAAAGCCCATTATCACCTGAGGCCAATCCTCAGTATCACAGTTGTGTGTGTGTGTGTGTGTGTGTGTGTGTGTGTGTGTATTATCTCCACATCCCTAGGACTTTTCTCCTCCTTTACTGTTATACTGGCTTCAGATAGGTGACTCTTCTTACCTAGAACATAGAAGAAGTGTTTTTTTTTTTTTT
>VZQC01005193.1:618132-781320 GCA_009823505.1 Rhizomys pruinosus
GTGTGTGTGTGTGTGTGTGTGTGTGTGTGTGTGTACAAGAGGTCAAGAGGCTAAAGACATCAGATCCCCATGGAGCTAGAGTTCCAAGTGGTAGTGAGATGTCCAGCATGGGTGCTAGAAACTGAACTTAGGTTCTGTGGGAGAGCAGAATGCACTCTCTTTTTTTTTTTGGTCTTTTTGAGACAGGGTCTCCCTGTAGCTCTGGCTGTCCTGGAACTCACTCTGCAGACCAGGCTGGCCTCAAACTCATAGAGATTCGCATGCCTCTGCCTCCCAAGTGTTAGGATTAAAGGTGTGCACCACCACACCTGGCATTTATTTATTTCTTTATGTGTATCAATGTACTGTCTGCATGCAAATCTGTGCACCCGTGTCGTGCAATGCCTCGGAGGTCAAAAGAGGGTGTCGGATTCCCCTGGAACTGGAGTTCTCCTGGAATTGGAGTTTCAGATGGTTCTCGGCTGCCATGTGGGTGCTGGGGATCGAACCCGGGTCCTCTGTAAGAGCGGTCGGCGCTCTTAACCGCTAGGCCATCTCTCCAGCCCCCCTACTTCTTTCTTGAGATCATGTCTCTCACTGACCCTGGAGCTCACCGATTGGGCTAGGACTCTCCAGCTTCCCACTTCAGGGATTGCAGGTGTGCGCCTCTTTGACTGGCTATTTATTTATTTATTTATTTATTTATTGGTCTTTTCGAGACAGGGTCTCCCTGTAGCCCCAGCTGTCCTGGAACTCACTCTGTAAACCAGGCTGGCCTTGAACTCACAAAGATTTGCCTGTGTCTGCCTCCCAAGTGCTAGGATTAAAGGCGTGCATCACCACGCCTGCTGCCTGGCTTTTTATGTGGGTGCTAGAGGTCTGAACTCAAGTCTCCATGTTTGTGTGGCAAGCACTACCCACTGAGCCATCTCCTCAGCCCTAGTTTTCCTACTTACAGTTCCGATGTGACCTTATTCCTGATCCACTGACAAATTGAATCTCTAAGGCTTTAAATTCTCAGAAAAAAAACTTGGCTGACATTGTGGGCATGATGTGAGTCTTAGGTCAGAAGGCACTGTGAACTATAAATCTCTCCTCTATTTATGTGCAAAGGATTCCTAGATGTGCAATTTCACAAATGTTTTCTGGTTTTCCTGGTTGCAACTCCTTCACTGCTTCCTGTAAACCGAAGGTTTAAAGAATGACTGACTGGGACCGTCTTGTATATCTTGCTGCAGACAGATCACCTGAAATCTTCCTTTCAGTGCAAAGTAATCACATAGCAACTGCTGCTCTTCCTCCTCCTCCTCCTCCTCCTCCTCCTCCTCCTCCTCCTCCTTCTTAATCTTGTGGTCAGATACATATAACATAAAATCGACTGTTTACATCCCCTGTGGGCATACAATTTAGTGACGTTGAATATATTTATATCACAAACCATCATCACATCTCTTGGGCTCTTTGCATCTTCCCAAACTTAGCTCCACGTCTATCCCTCTTTCCCTGGGCCCCTGGAAACCACCATTCTACTTTCCCTTTTGATGACTTTGACCACACTCAGTGTAGCGTATGAGTGGAATGATGCAACTGGCTTACCCCCCTTAGCTTGATGCCCTTAAGATCCACTCATGTTGCTGCACATATAAGGGCTTTCCTGGTATCTAAGCCTGCTCACTGGATGTCTGTTCTAAATTTTCTTTAGCTGTTCCTTTCTGGGTGAATACTTGGCTTGTTCTATTTTTTTTTTTTTTTTTGGCTATTATAAATAATACCATGATCTCTAAATGCCTCCAGTTCCCAATTTCAACTCATTTGTGTTTATATGCAGAAGTGGAATTGCTAAGTCAATTGGTAATTTTTACATTTTTCCAGGGACTGTTGTAATGTTTTCTGTGGCAATGTGAACAAGTTCCACTTTTTCCCTATCCTAACCAATGACACTTGTTATTTGGATTTGGAGTTATTTTTCTTTAATTAAAGCCATCCTAACATGTGAAGTTGTATCTCCCGGCTGTTTGGATTTGCTGTCTCCTATCCGTTAGTGATGCTGAGTATCTGTCTTCCCTCTCATTACTTGCCCATTTTTAGAGTGGGCTGTCTATTTCTTGTTACACACAAGTCTTCTTGCTTGCCTTGATAATGCACTAGTTCATGAGACTATTGAACATTTATCTGGGGCCACATGTGTGATGCAGTAACTTGCCACTCTGAAAGCTTCCATCTATGTTCTGAGAACTCCTCTTATCCACCCCCTCTGGAGGAAGTTCTCTAGTAGGTGATGCAAAACTAAACACTGAAACTTTGGGAAGTTATAAAATATTGTCTTCTGTTTTTTCTCCCTAGTGCTGGGGATCAAAGCCAGAGCCTTATGTTTACTTATAAGCATTCTGCCACTGAGCTATGCCCCCAGCCTAGCCCCTAACTTTGTACTAAGTAAAACTCTATGTATTCCGAGGAAAAGGAGGCAGTAGAGAGTCAATCTTACTATGTCGCAATATAATGATATTATAGACGGGGGGGGTGATAAGAGGAGTGCCATTCCAGCTGTGGGCAAACCGTATACATTGCAGGATAGGTATGAATGCAGCCCAGTGCACTTGTAGGTGACAATGCCATATCATAATGTCAAAATATTTGACACCCCAGCAGCTCTAAACCACAGGCCAAATCCCACCTCTGTCTGGTTTTGTAAAGAAAGTTTTATTAATACACTTCCCTGCCCACTTCTATAGGTTTTGTCTAAGGCTACTTTTAGACTATGTTGGTAAACTGAGATATTGTAGTAGAAATAGTCTGGTCTGGGGCTGGAGAGATGGCTCAGCATTTAAGAGCACTGGCTGCTCTTGCAGAGGACCTGGTTTTGATTCTCAGCAACCACGTAATAGCTAATAACTGCCTGTAACTCCTATTCCAGGGCATCTGATGTCCTCTTCTGATGTGAGCATTGCACAACACTGATGCATGTACACACATGTATGCAATACACTCATATACATAAAATAAAAAATAATAAATACAACAAAAACAAGCAAACAAAAGAAATGTTCTGGTGCATAAAGCTTAAGACATGGGCTGGAGAAATGGCCTAGTGGTTAAGAGCACCGACTGCTCTTACAGAGGACCCGGGTTCGATCCCTAGCACCCACATGGCGTCTGAGAACCATCTGTAACTCTAATTCCAGGAGAACTCCAGTTCCAGGGGAATCCGACACCCTCTTCTGACCTCTGCAGCATTGCACGGCACGGGTGCACAGACCTACATGCAGATAGTACATTCATACACATAAATAAATAAAATATTAAAAAAAATTTTTAAATAAAAAAAAGCTTAAGACATTTGCTGTCTAGCTCATTACAAGGAAAGCTTACTGACTGTTGGCTGTTCTAGACATTTGAATATCATTTTTAATTTTAATTACTTATTTTTAAAAGATCTTTTACTTATTTTTTTTTTGTGTGTGTGTGTGTGTGTGTGTGTGTGTGTGTACATGTGTGTACATGTTTGGGACCCAGACAATGGTATCTCCTCCTCTGTCACTCTCCATCTATTACTGTGGATAAGCAGTGTCTCTCCCTTTACCTGGAGTTTGTGTTTTCTCTGCTAGTCTAGAAGTCAGCAAGCCTCAGTTATCCTCCTGTCCTGTCCTCTGAGATGCATGGGACACCCCTCCTCTGAGATGCGTGGGACACCCGCTTTGTTAAGTGAATGCTGGGATCTGAACTCCAGTCCTCACAGCACGTGCTCTTAACCACTGAGCCATCTCTACAGCCTCCCAAGTGCTATGATTTTCAACACTCCATGTAATGCTGACTACCGACTATTCACTGTACACATGATCACTGAAAACTATGAGGCTCATGAAGTGAGAAGATACACTGTTTACAGAGCCCCAGCTGTGTATCCAGGACTGTGTTCCTTAGGCCTTTGTTATTTGATTGAGGAAACCGCTTCCGCATCCTTAACAGCACCAACACTGCTTCCAGATGGGATTTGAAAGCTTCCTAACACAGGTGACACTTTTTAAAGTCACAGACTCTCAACTTCTGCCTTTCCCTTGAAGTCTGCTTTAAAGAGCAAAGTGATGGCAAGAGTCCCCTTTCTCTTCCTCCTCATCCTGCCTGTGGCCAACTATGTGTTCATATTTTTGCTAAACTTTGGTGAAATAACTGATGTTTAGCTTCAGTGAAAGGAGTTAGAAAAGGACATGCCTTGCACTGTGGCACACACACACAGCTTACTTACTGCCTTTCACCAGGAAATTATGTTTTCAGTCTCTTCCTCTGCCCTTGGAGCCAGGCCTACAGCTTTGTTAAAGCAGGGAATTGGGACTTCTGAGATACCGCAGGCCTGCCCATTTCATGACAACCTCTGTGTAACTTCTTGACCATTCATGTGATGCACTTGTGCTGGCTGCTTGGAAGAAGAGTTCTTAGGTGCATAGACACCATCTTTGGAGAGTTTGTTTGGTCTGTTTTGGCACAGTGACTAAAATGTTATATACATTAGTCTTTGAAGTCACTGGAAACCACACATACACATGTGCATATAGACCACAAAGATACATATACACATGTACATACATACACATATACATACACATACACATATCTACACATACACACACAGGTGTATAGATGCATATGTGTACACACACACACACACACACACAGCCTCCTCCACTGGGAAATTATATAACCAGATTGATTCCTACTTGGGATATTTTCTAACATCAGTTGGTGAAGTAGTCATTTTGTATAGTATAAATAGGACCCCAAATATGGATTTATCTGGGAAGGTGGCACTGCTTGCTGCAGGTATATTTACCTAAAGATAAAATCGATTCTCTCCTGTAGACTCTTAACTTCTTCAACTGCCTGTGTAGCAGTGAAGGGCTTTGGCTGAGCATACCAGAAGACTTTGTAAGCCTTTCCCTTCACTTTTGATCAGAAGTATGGGGTTGAGATAGGGTGAGCACCCAGCCTCAGTCTGCTGAGTGCAAGGATTACGTTCACAGGCCACCATGCTTAGTTTCCCATTACTTGTGGAGAAGGAAATTTGAAGTCGTTTTTTTCTTCTCCGGTATAATAATCAGTCTGTCTTTTCCATATCTAGACAGACAACCTATAGTGATTTTAATTACTTTTCTTTAAAAAGTCTCCACAAATACTAGCTCCAGCTTAGGTTTTAAACTATACCATTGGAAATAGAGTTCTGGCAAGAAGGCTTTGAAAATTAATTTCTGAAGGCTGGAGAGATGGCTCAGCAGTTAAGAGCATTGGCTGCTCTAGCAGAAGACCCTGGTTCCCAGCACCTACATGGCAGCTAATGACTATCTGTAACTCCAGCCCCAGGGGATCCGACATCCTTTTCTGACCTCCATGGGCATTGTATGACATGGGTGCTCTTACACACATGCAAGCATAGCAATCATGTAAAAGAATAATAAAATAAATTGTTTTTTAAAAAGAAAGAAAATGAGTTTCTTCGGTCAATATGACAGCAATAGTATCTAGGGATTTTTTTGTGTTTGTGTGACTGTATGCCCTGAGATCAGATCACTGACTAGCATGTCCTATACCTGTAGTCGTTATTCTTATAACCATAGTCTATATTTCCTTTTAGACAAGTTTCAGAATGTGAAATCTCCTCTGAGAGGCTGTACCATCTGTAACTTTAAGTCTTCCTGGAATCAGGAGGTGGCCTCTTTATTCCTGATGCCCTGAAAGTGGATTCATTTCTGAGCACTGTGACTATCTAGCATAAACACTGATCACTGAGTGGCTAGGAAATGGATATACAGCAATAGCTATCAAACTGAGGCTCTCAGAGCGGGACCATAATATTGAATGTAGAGGAGAATTCACAAAAATTTATCGTGGAACATGAAAAGTGTTCCTTCTAGGGATATGTACATCATGCAGAAGAAGTCTGGGGAATCTGTAAGCTGACTTAAATCCTGACTCAATGTAAATTGAGTTGGATTGTGCATGAATTTACCAGATGAGAAACATATAAATAATATTTATTTGCTCTAAGTTAATAAATAAGAAATTGAACAACCATATATCCATTGTACCAAGACCAGCACTCTAGAGCTTTATCATTGCTATGCATTCCTCATGTTTGGGTTATTAGCATTGCGCTTAGGTCAGATGAGTGGGCTCATCCGCCACGCTTTGATAACTGAAGTAAAATGCTGATGGAGATCATTTAGGATCGTCTCTCTGCTGTTGATTGCATGCTTGTGGCTCATAATCAGAATGATGCAAAGTAATTGTTAGACTGACTTGCCAGGGCTACATTTTGTGTCGATGCAACTGTCAGCACTTTAGGCCGGTTGTTCTGCTGAAGAGAGCTTGCCTAGCACCCATTGGACTGCTAGCGCAAGACTCTCTGCTGAGTGCCACGGATAACTTCAGTTCTGTCATTCTTGTTTGCTCCCCTCAAAAAACATTACCTGAAAAAGCACTGTCTGCCTACTTAGTGACAGTTTGCTCTGACTGTTTGTGTCTTAACAGAACGCTAGGGCATGGACACTTGAGAACAAAAACACACGTGCGTGTAGTTAGGAAACTCACCCTTTTCTTTCAGCCGTGAAACTGACAAACTCAACTCTGTTACTCATGGGTTCTATGGTCCAGATAGGTTGCATTTCTGGAGATTTGTTTTTCTCCTCTTAGTAAAAAGGCTTGTGTTGGCTCAGGATTTTGGAGAGTTGCAATCCATGCTCAGTCAGTCCCATTTCTTTTGACCCTGTGGCAAGTCAGAACATCACGGTGGGAGCACATGACAGAGCCACCCTGCTCCCCAGAGAAGGGGTCCTGTAATCCTCTTCACAGGCATTTCTTCAGTGACCTAAGGACCTTTTTCTAGTTCCTGCTTCTTAAATGTTTAACCACTTCCCAGTAGCACCACTCTGGGGACCAAACCTTCAATACATGGGCCTTTAAGAGATAGTTAAGATCCAAAATGTGGCAAAAGGTAAGACGAGGTTTTCAAAAGTCATTTGCCCCAGCCTGCTCTGACTAGGTCAGAGACACATCACTGGGTGAATATCTTAGGATCTCAACCACAGTTTTGCTTGGCTACATCTGCATGAGAGAATGTGTGATGTTTCTGTTTCCTTCAAAGTATTCGAAGGACCCTTTGAAGAGTCTGTATATTTCAACTCTGAATGCACAAAAGGGACACTGCTTAATACACAGTAGCAAGAGCCTTACCATCTGCTGCTTGCTCTCAGAGAGAGAAAACTGGGCAAAGCAAAATGTCCGTCCCTGTAAGACGTTCACTGTTGGATCTTGAGATAGTTCTCTATTTTCTGAATTATACCATCCAAGATTTGTGAAAAGCATCTCAGAACATGCTCCTGGATATAATAGGTCCTAGTGCGAGTTGTCAGAAGAGCCTCTCCAGGATTCTGTGCAGTGCTCAGTGTAAGGTCTGTGCTCGTTTCTCTTCATGCTGATGCTTTCTCACGTGGTCAAATAGAATAGTAGGAGTCTCTTCTACAAACTGTTGCTCCCGTTATATAATCTGGAACAGGAATGGAACTTTCAGGGAACGTCTTAATGCTACTTTTTTCTTTGCTGTGACTGAATACCTGTCAGAAACAACTCAGAGGAAGAGGGCTTATTTTGGCTCACAGTCTCAAGGTGCAGCCCTCATGGTAGGGAAGCCATGACCTAGCAGGGTTCTTAGATGTGGGATGTGGGAGTGCGAGGCAGCTTGCTCACACCTGGGTGCATCAGAAAGCAGAGAAAGGGGAAACCTGGTGTTCTGTTGGCTGCCCCACCCTTTTTTATTCACTCCAGAACCCCAGGTCCATATTCAGAGTAGGTCTTCCCCTCAGTTGCTCCTGCCTAGAGATGCTCTCACAACTACACCAAAGGTATGTCTCCATCCAGTCAAGTTGACCATGCGAATGGATGGTCATAAATCTGTTGGACAGAGATATGCCACTGATTCTCTCAGCTACTCTTTCCTATGGACTCTGGTTTCACAAATCAATCTAATTCCTCTTTTGTGGGACTCTCCAGGTACCCTGTCCTCTGCTGCTCCATGCTAGCCCTCTACTTTGTGCTTGCTTATAGGAACAGTGTTCAGGATAATTAGAAAGGGTGACTGCATTTGTAGCTGGAGGAGAAATTGTCTCCACAGCCTTGGAAATTGTAGGGAATGCTTGTTCTCCCAGCCACTCTCAAAAGTGGTATTTTTCTTAAATGTCCCTGATCACAGTTGGAGCTGTGGCACAGCCTTGATAACAGAATCAACTATTCTCTTTGACAAGGAAATTAGACTATACATATTGGCATTGCACATATACTCCCACTTTTGATACCTTCCAAATGCAATGCATTCCTATTTCTGTTTCTTGGGTTTTGAACTTTAAGTACTGTGAATTAATTTCTAGGGCCACTCAGAACTCTACGGGATTCAACTGGTCTCTCTCTGTTTCATAAAGTCACTCTGCGATGCTTGAGGGGAAAACAGGGACATTTGTTTAACTTCGGATTTATGATTCCATACTTGTAGAAAGGCTTCCTAAATATTGTTATCTCTAGGCTTTGAAATGTTCTCCTTTTTCAACACATTCTAGATGCTCACTGGAAATGTGGTTTTCATTTTCACTCTCTCTGATACATGTGCTAGTTTGTATTTTTTGAGCTCACCCACTCAAACCAGAACAAATTTTTGCTGTTAAAACCCATCATATTTACACAATCTGCTTTTCTCAATCTTGAAAATATAGAAGAGGCAGAACACACATTTCTGTAGCATATAGCCATTTCTCATAAATATGAATACGTTGGTAGATTCTGAATGTTCAACAAATAAATATTTATTGGCACATTATTCTAAAGCAATGCTCTAGGAGAAAAAAATCTAAAAATTTTGATCTGAAGCTAGGAATATGGTTCAGTTGCTAGAGTATTTGCCCAGTGTGCACAAGGCCCTGGGTTCTATCCCCAGGACTGAAGAAACCTGGTGTGGTAGCCTGTGATCCCAGTACTCTGGAGGTGGAGGCTAGAGAGTCATAAGTTCAAGAATCATCCTTCTCTACGTACCAAATTCAAAGTCAGATAGTTCTACTTGAGACCCTACTTCAAAAAAAAATTATGATATAAATAAATTTATTGATCTTAAAAGAGGGTTTCAATTTACCAGCTATAAAATACTACTCCACAAAACAGTATGAGCACTCTAATTATATGTTATAAATTGTTTGTGTATATGTGAATTCATTTCTGTTTCAGGAATATTTGTAAGATACTGCGTATCCTTGGACACAGGGAGGAGGCTGGAGCTCTCTACATAAGTGAAAATACTTATGCTCCTTATTAGTGGGACTTTTGCTGATTCTGTTACTTGAGGTTCCCCCATCTATATTATTTAATTGATCTGAAGTAAACATTGTATTATGGAGCAGGTCAGGGGAAGGACGATACAGTACAGGTACTCATGTTCAGATAAATTATAGAAATTTCCCCATATCTGTCATCTTGTGACAGGTATGAAGACATATTAAGCCAAAGGATAATAAAGGCTTTTATTTTTGTTGTGTCTCTCCTACATGTGGAACACTGCAGTAAGAATTCACAATAACATGAAGGCAGTATTATTACCATCTGCAAATGAAGAAAGTACTCAGAGAGTTTCTATCATTGGACTCACACAGCGACAGGTTGACCAGCCTCAGGCTCAGACTCAGACTTGGACTTGCCTGATTCTCATCCTTGCTTTTGTAGTCTTTATCAGTCTCCTGTAGACATCTTGTCTGTCATTAGGATAAAAATGTTTAATAGCATGTGAGTGGATTATAAAGTGTTGCTTTTAAAAGATTGACTCTGAGAGGTCCCAGTGAATATCAGTGTTTACTGCTTGTATTGTCGTCTTTCTGTGGCCAGTGTTTATATCAGGCTCTGTTCTTCTCAGTAGTCAGAAACACATCTTAAATGGCCTGTCTTGACCTGTCCTGGGACAGTCTGACAGTACAGTGGCTATCATCTGAACACTCCGGGATGCTGAGGCAGATCTTTAAGAATCTGAGCCAGGCGTGGTGGCACACGCCTTTAATCCTAGCACTTGGGAGGCAGAGGCAGGCAGATCTTTGTGAGTTCAAGGCCAGCCTGCTCTACAGAGCGAGTTTCAGGCCAGCTGGGGCTACAGGGAGACCCTGTCTCAAAAAGACAAAAAAAAAAAAAAAGAATCTGAGAGTGTGCTTTCAGGTTGCTGGGGCATCCCAGGCAGGGGATTTGCCCCATGGTCCCGTGGCTCCCTTGACATCTGCTGCCCTTTAGGAAAAAGGCAGGAAAGAAACAATTTTTCCTGTAGCTATTAGAAGGGACGCAGGAGGCTCAACGGGTAGTGGGGAACACTCTGAAGAGCTGGCATAGCTTTGATGCCTGTCTGTCGTAGGCCTGCAAAGGTGTCGTTAAAGTCTTTGGAAAGTTTTGAAAAGTCAACTGTCAACCGAGTTCCTCTGGAATGTAGCAGAAATTCTTCTGCTGTCACTTCTTATCACCCTTCCTCTTTCCAACACTCACATCCTCTCCGTTCTTTCCCACAGCTTGTTAGATCAGCGAATGTCTCAAACCTTGTGGTTTCTGTGTGACATCACACAGTGGCTGATAGGAGGCCTCCAGTGCCTGTCACCAAGTCTCTGTTCCCATATGAGCCTAACTGCAGATGACTGTGGGTAACAGACTTGGGGGTGTGGTGTTTGGGGAAAGAACAAAATAGGGGTCTTCTGCTGGGCATTGAGCACAGGACATTTTAAAAGACTTGCCTCAAAAATTATTTGTTAGCCATCATACTTCTTCTTGTTATGAGAGTCACATAGCTCATGATAAATGAATCATGATGTCATGCTTTTCTGCATATTCATTGTTGAAGCTGTTTTTAAATTCATAAAGTCAGCCACACACCCGCTGTTTACCATGTGCACCTACTAAGTACTCGAGAGCTGTCCTAGGCCTACCTACCTGTGTTGATTTACCAAACGGGTTTTTTTTTTTTCCTTAAAGCCTTTTTTCTTTCTTTCAGTTTTCCAAAGAAAATAGACCAAAACTTTCTCTGTGAAAAGAAATCAACCTGTTGTTGACAGAGGGTGAGTGAACCTTTAAATGCATTGTCTTTTTTTTTTGTCCACATCAGAAGGATATCCAAAACCCTGAGGCTCTAAGAACAAGTACTTGTTAACAGGTGTGCGCTGGACGTTTTCCTAAGCTTAATCTTTCTGTTCTTCAACAGGGATGATTGAGTCTCTTACAGAAGATGGTTTCACTCATAGATTTTTCTACGGTTTATTGCTGTTCCCATGTTCCTCTCATGAACTGTGCACATGGTTGCTGTTACCTCTGCAGCTCACAATGAGGTCAGGAGATGACACTTTCCTCAGTGACTGCTGCACAGAGATAAGGCCATGGGCAAGGGGAGACTTTTTGTTTCTCTCATGTGGCTTTGATGTCTCATGCAAGTTTTGATGAAAAGTTAATGGACTGAGCCATCAGTGGAACCTTCTGGCATGTCTGGGGAAGTCCCTGTGTAGAGATATGAGACCCAGTGGGCTCCAAGGCACTTGTGCATCCCAGACAGAAAGAAGCAGGACCAGGAGCGTGAGACAGGCGTGTGACTCATAGCTGTGTGGTCCTACACAGAGCTGAGTGTTCAACCCAGGGATTCTTTCCAGGGGTGTAGATTTATTTAGGTAATTCAACTTAAGTGTAGTATTAATGCTATTGATTGATCTGTTGTCCTACGGCAAATGTCAGGGCTGTTTGGGTTGATAGTTGTCCTAGACTGGATGTACCCAGAAACCCTCTGATATGGCACCTCATTGAAATGGGCATATATGAGTCTTATGAGTTTCTCTTCTTCCTCCGAAAGGGACTGTTTCAACTCAGGGGAAATAGTTCCACAATTGCATGTTTTCCTTTGTGTGCCTTCTGAAGCACTGCATTTTCAATGCCATATGTCACTGGATGAGATTGAATGATAACTCCAGCTAGAAGCCAGGGTGCACCTTCAGGTACGTGCCAGCCAACTGCAGACTTACCTCCCACCCTCTGCCAAGCCTTCTGAACTTGCAGAGTGATGGCTGCCAGGGTTCTGGGTAGTGCAGTATCAGTTCAGGTTCAAGTCGTTGACACATTCATATAAACTCTTCTTGGCTGAGGAAAGATGATTGTGTTGGATTTGCTGAAGAGGGGTGCAAGAATACAATTCTCCACTGGAATCCTGGAAGGTGGACTTGTTCCTGGGGCTTTCTAGGAATGTTGTACTTGAGCAGTCTCTGACCCTGGTTCATTTAGGTTTGTGAGTTGGGGACACTTAGGTACAAAGCTCAGGATTGGTCTAAGTGAAATAATAAGAGCCTGTATTGATTATATTATCACAGCTTTGTCGTTTTTCTGAACAAATTGAGGCCGCTCTTCTGCATTAACTAGAATCATTTTTATGGAGTTTGGTATTTCTCTTTGTCATTCGTAGACATGCTCTACTTTCTATCTGTGTGCTAAAGGCGATTTTAGACCATGGTTATTCACTGAGCAACCACTTGTTTATCACCTTAATAACTTCAACTGAATTGGAGGGGAACCAGTGGTGGATTGAGCTGCTTGCTTCATGGCTACCTGGTAGCAAATGAGAGAGACAGAAAGAGCTTGGGTCCAATATCTCCTTAAAGGACTTGATCCCAATGGTTTACCTTACTTTCCATTAGGTTCACCCATCTCCCAAAAGCACATAGGATGGGGCTGGAGAGATAACCTAGCAGTTAAGAGCACTGACTGCTCTTGCACAGGACCCGGGTTTGATCCCCAGCACCCACATGGCGGCTGAGAACTGTCTGTAACTCCAGTTCCAGGAGAACTCCAGTTCCAGGGGAATCCTAGACCCTCTTCTGACCTCCGTGGCATTGCACGACATGGGTGCACAAACCTACATGCAGACAGTACATTCATACACATACAAAAATAAATAAAATTAAAAAAAATTTTTAAAAAAGCACATAGGATGGAGACCAAACCCTAATACATAGGCCCTGGGGAGACATTCCAGCTTGAACTACATCGCAGGATGGACTTGAAGACTCCCATATCCCCATCCATCTTAGCTGTTTCTGTGACAAAATATATGACCAAAGCAATTTAAGGACAGAAGAGTTTATTCTGGCCTATGGTTTATGAAGATATCATCCATCGTGGTAGGGTAAGCATAGTAGCAAGAGCGATAAGACAGCAGGTCACATCACATCTGTTGTCAGGAAGCAGAGAGAGAAGCTGTCTTTCTCTTTTTTATTGGCTCCAGGACCCTGGCCCATGGGAAGATTCCACCTACATTCTTGATAGCCCTTTTTCCTCCTCACAGATACACTCAGAGATGTGTCTCCTAGATGCTTCCAAATCCTGTCAACTTGACAATCAAGATATATACCTAGAAGAATATGTCACAGTATAATGTGGACATTGTGATCTGTTGCCCTCAGAGGACTCTCAAAGGGTTTTACAGACTCAGAAGAATAATTATACTAAACTTCAGAGACAATTAAGAGCCCTGGGAAAGAGAAGAAATGTCAGTCTTTATACTTTCAGTGGATTATTCTTTGAATCAGGTGCAAAGGTGGCTCTCGGCAAAACAGATAAACACAAAAAGGTTTTTAAAAAAGAAACAGGACCACATGAACTTATACAGTGCATTCTGGGCATTGGGTTCATAAACAGTTTCATGCTGACACTTAGGAGGCATCGAATTATTATGTGAAATATCCTAAGTCACTCGTCATTCAGTTAGAGGGAAGTCAGACTAAAGCCATGAGGTAGGTTTTCTCCAGCATTTGCTCCTTTGTTTGTTTGCTTGTTCGTTTTACCTAAAAAGAATCATAGAGTCTGGGAAGTCATGGGAAGTCATTCAGTAGTATAGCATTTGCTGAGTATGTGCAAGACCCTGAGTTCCAACCCCAACACAAAATGAATCAAGAAATGACCAAAAGTTCAGAGACTGGTCCCCAAGTGCATGTTCGCCGCGTTCTGTTTCAGAGTGCGAAGTGGACTGGGGTCCCGGGACAGTGCTGCCCTTGATTCTAAGCTTAAACAGCACTCGCCATGGATAGTATCTCTTTAAGGGAAGTCTAGTTGAGTGTTCTTGCCAGCACTGTGACTTTATTTGTTAGAAGCCAAGTGGCAGTGGCATGTGCTGGTTCCATAGCAACAGGTCTGCAGCCAGAAGAAGTATAATGCGATGGCAGTCTGTGTGTCCTGGGCAGGACACAGCTGAGAGATAGCTTGATACCCTTTCATTTTCTGCCCTGTCTTTCCCACTTCTTTCTCACCTGGGCCTGCACTAGGGTGGGGAATGTGTACTTTGTTGTCCTTACTATCTAGCCCTGTTATTGACACTTGCCTGCATCCCCATCCAGCCTGGAACAGGGTGAGAGAGAAAGCCACAGCCACAGAACCTTGTGCAGGCTAGGGATGTGTGGCTGAGCTAAGTGCCTCCTGACCTCAGCACTTGAGAGCAAGTGCAAGGTCTGCGCTCTGCTCCCGCCCGCAGCAGGAAGCCCTATCATAAAGGCATGGCGGGCACCACATTTCCTATATTACAGTCAGCTGCTCCTGGTCGGAAGGCGGACATCTACCAGGGGCTGTGATGAAATCCGGAGAGGCTCACTTCACCTGCTACAGACTTGCGTCAGCGGTGGTGCTAAGCACAGTCTGGCTTCACAAAAAATATGGTGCCTATTTCTCTGCTTCCAGAAGCTTCTGCCAGATGCACATACCCTAACTGCAGTTTAACAGCTGCTCTGCCCTTAGAGCTTTCGCACGTCCCTGGCATTCTCCATCAGATCTATTGGGAAGTTGTTGTAAACACTCTGGTTTTGGCTGATGCTTTTCCCACTAAACCCTGAAAGCCACAGGGTCTCGCACTGTGGCCCAGTCTGGCCTATGATCTGCTGTGTAGCTGTCTTCCTTTCTTTTCCTACTGCTATGGTAAAATACTCTGACAAAAGCAATGTAAGGGGCAAAAGGTTCATTTTAGCTCACAGTTTAGGATACGGTCGGTCGGGTGGTGGGCACAGCAGGAGCCGAGAGCAGCTGGTCACATCACATCTGCCTTCAGAAGAGCACGACCTGACAAATGCCTGCCTGCCTGTGCTTACCTGCCTTTTTCCACTTCTACAATTCAGGATCTTCTGCCCACAGCATGGTTGTGCCCATAGTCAAGACAGGTCTTCCTTCATCAGTTAACATAATCAAGAAAATCCCCCAAGGGCATACCCAGAAGGCTGACTCCCAGGAAATTCTAGATTCTGTCAACTTGACAATTACCACTGACAATGCTAGTAACCCAGAATGCCCTTAAACTTGAGGATGCCCTGTCTCAGCCTTCCAAGTGCTGGGATTACACACATGCATCACTGCAGCCAACCTCTGGAAGCATTTCCAAAAGAAATGTTTTTGCCATTCCTTTGATACCTGTCCTGAAAGTTCTCTTTTTATAATATGCCTCTGGGGTCCTGAGCATCTTTCTAGGTAGAAAGGAAGCTTTGGGCTATTAGGAAGCATGGATCTTCTTGTTGTTTCTTTTCTTCTCTTTTGAAAGTTCTCTAATGCCCAGAACTGAGCTCAGTGGATAATATCCATGCCTTACCATTTGCTGTAGTGACGTCATATTCTCTTAATTTCCCATAGAAGTTGTGATGCAAGTGTATAAATATTTTATTAAAAATATTTTTAATCTTTCAAAGAAAAATCAATTTAAAAGGTTCTCTTGGAGTAATTATTTACATGTAGATATAAAGTCACAAGATGGGAGTGTCTAGTCTAAGACCACTCGTCACATTTCCTCTTGTGGCTACTGATCATGAACTGTGGACTGTTTTATGCTAGCATAGAGATAATCATTTTCCCCCACTCCACCCACCAGCACACCCTGTCACAGGTTTTTTTTTTTTTTGCCTTTGGGGCCAGACTTCTAAGTTTCACAGTTGTCTTTGGAGCCATTAAGTCAGAGATTTGAAGGGATTTTCATTAAAGTGACAGGTTTGATAGATTAGGATTCAGAATCCTAATTTAGTTTTGAGGTCCATTGGGGAAGGAAAAGTTTTTTATATGAAAACTTTTATCTTAGAAGAGTTATCTTTTCAAGTTCTGAGCCAGTAGAAATAGGACAAAAGCCATAAGGCAGGTGGAAACCAAATATTTCTTTGTGACTAATAACAGTGAACAGAATGTCATAGCACAAGAGCCAACGGGGCTCACTGCCTACGCAGTCCCCTGGTCCTTAGTTTACCCCTTAGTATTCATAACCGGAGTAAGTTCAAGTCTGCAAAGCCCCTGCCTGTAGGAAGAAGGAAGGAGAGAGGTAATGAAGTCAACGTTATCTCCAGAGGAGGTTTGGGCCACATTTGCTTCCAGCCCAAAGCCAGATTAACTCAGTTCTTACCCTTAAGGAAGAAAAAGGCAGAACAAAGTTCCAGGAAAGTTTAGGAACCTGAGATGGGGCCCATGTTCTTGCTCTGTGCATGTTTGACCCTACCTCCAAGTCAGGGCAGAATGTCCACCCAGCCTACCTCCAAGTCAGGAAAGAATGTCCACCCAGCCTACCTCCAACTCAGGACAGAATGTCCACCCAGCCTACCTCCAAGTCAGGGCAGAACGTCCACTCAGCCTACCTCCAAGTCAGGGCAGACTGTCTACTCAGCCTACCTCCAAGTCAGGGCAGACTGTCCACTCAGCCTACCTCCAAGTCAGGGCAGACTGTCCACCCAGCCTACCTCCAAGTCAGGGCAGACTGTCCACTCAGCCTACCTCCAAGTCAGGGCAGACTGTCCACTCAGCCTACCTCCAAGTCAGGGCAGACTGTCCACTCAGCCTACCTCCAAGTCAGGGCAGACTGTCCACCCAGCCTACCTCCAAGTCAGGGCAGACTGTCCACTCAGCCTACCTCCAAGTCAGGGCAGACTGTCCACTCAGCCTACCTCCAAGTCAGGGCAGACTGTCCACTCAGCCTACCTCCAAGTCAGGGCAGACTGTCCACTCAGCCTACCTCCAAGTCAGGGCAGACTGTCCACTCAGCCTACCTCCAAGTCAGGGCAGACTGTCCACTCAGCCTACCTCCAAGTCAGGGCAGACTGTCCACTCAGCCTACCTCCAAGTCAGGGCAGACTGTCCACTCAGCCTACCTCCAAGTCAGGGCAGACTGTCCACTCAGCCTACCTCCAAGTCAGGGCAGACTGTCCACCCAGCCTACCTCCAAGTCAGGGCAGACGGTCCACTCAGCCTACCTCCAAGTCAGGGCAGACTGTCCACTCAGCCTACCTCCACCTCAGGGCGGACTGCCCACCCAGCCTACCTCCAAGTCAGGGCAGACTGTCCACCCAGCCTACCTCCAAGTCAGGGCAGACGGTCCACTCAGCCTACCTCCAAGTCAGGGCAGACTGTCCACTCAGCCTACCTCCACGTCAGGGCGGACTGCCCACCCAGCCTACCTCCAAGTCAGGGCAGACTGTCCACCCAGCCTACCTCCAAGTCAGGGCAGACGGTCCACTCAGCCTACCTCCAAGTCAGGGCAGACTGTCCACTCAGCCTACCTCCATGTCAGGGCGGACTGTCCACCCTGTCCACTCACTTTCACCTTCTTCCTACTGCTTTCTTCATAGCTCATGGGTTTATTTACGAGTCCTGTGCTCTATGAGCACAGAAACCTTCTCAGTCTCATTTTCTGCTGCATTCCATTATTTGAAACTGTGCCAAGCACACAGGAGGTATTTGGTGCATGTTTGTTGAATGGATAAGTGGATGAATGTTGGCTGCCTCTGCTCACACTTCTTAATTGCCTGGGCATCCCCTGTGCTTTGACTGCGTTGGCAAGCACCTGTTCACATAGATTTCTTTTTTGTTTTTTGAGACAGAGTTTCCTGTAGCCCAGGCTGGCCTCTAACTTAATATGTAGCCAAAGATGACCTTGAAATTGTGATCTTCCTGCCTATGCCACTATGCCCAGTTTATGGTACCCATGGCTTCATGCATTCTAAGCAAGTGTAACTATACCAACTGAGTTACATTTTTAGTTCCTTCTGCTCATATTGTAAGACTCACAGTGGCCCTCAGAGTCTCCAGGGAGCCTTATTGGTTTCTTGTCTTCTAAATTCAAAGTGCTTCTTCCTGGTCTGTCATTTCCCCTTTGCTAGTACCTGTACAGGCATGTGAGTGTGCTCTTGTGAGTACACATGTGTGCATGCATGCACATTTGTGTATCTATGTGCTTGTGCAAACCCACCCTTCCTATGTCCTCTGTGTGTGTTTGTGTGTGTGTGTGTGTGTGCGTGTGTGTGTGTGTGTGTGTGTGTGTGTGTATGTGATATGTGCTAATTGTATATTCTGTTCTTCTGGTTCTGCAAAATTTCAAGTCACTCATTTGTTTACATTTCTATTGTCCTTGGTAGATTGTAAACACTTCTTAGGAATTGGGCAACCTGCTCTTTATTCTTGTTTCTCTAATGTCAGTCATTTGGCCCATAATCAATAACATTAGCATTCCAGTCATACGTACTGCTATATGTTGGTACTGAAAATAACTTTTCAAATAACCTGCATAGATTGACTTGTATAATTCACATAAACAATGCTGCAAGAAACATTTTAGGCTCCCATTTTACAGACAAGGAACATGGGGACACAGAGATTAAATGGCCAGTGGTCTCAAGTCTAGTCTGGTTTCATAGTGTTCAGTCTCTGCTGCCTCTCAGAGCCTGAATCTATGAATGAGCAGATGAATGAATGAGAAGACTAGAAGCCCAGATCTAAGCTAATAAATTGGCCCAGAGACATTCAGATCAGAAAAAATGAGTAAGAAATATTCACCCCTCCAGCCTATGACACAGAATCCCGATGTCATGAGTCAAATACTGTGGCCACAGCATTTAATTCTCTATAACTCGTAACTGCATAGTGAGGTGATTCACAGAAATAAGTAATTGTCATTAGAAGCCAAGAATGATTTATCCAGGAGGAAAATAATCAGCCTATTAATTATGAGCTCAACCGTTATTGCAGGCAAAGCTTACTCCTGAATTTGGGGAGAGAGAGAGAGTTGTGGGGAAGGGAGAAAATCTCTGAAGTCAAAACCAAAATCACGCTGAGAAGATGTTCGCAGAGTGGTTGAGGGGGTGTGCAGATCACAGGTAACAGGAAGGAGATGGAAAGAGAGCACAGGCAGATGACAGGTCCATCGCCGAACAGTGCTAGCAGAGAAAGTGAAAGCCACTGGATTAGTCAGGGTAGGATGTTTTCCTGTGAGAAACAACCAACTCTAAACTCTTAGTGGCTTAGCAAAATAACTTTATTCCTTGATTATATAATGTCACCCAAGTAGTGTCTCTCCTAGACCGTTGTCCTCTAGGCCTACCACTATGATCTTTCATCTGGTCATCTAAAGGCATCCCCCATGATCACAGGGAGAGGGGGAAACTGGAGAATTGCTTCAGAATTAAATGCTTCAAAGATGTGGAATGAAGGTTCACTTGTCACCTGCTGTGCTCTAAAGACTGCACTCATCCTTTCAGACAGCTCCCTGTGTCCCAGTCCAAGGAATATGTGTGTGGTGACAGAATGAGTGAACATAAGAACTGCCGTTCCCTTCTGATAGAGTTGTAGCAGTGTAGACTAAAGTTAAGAGGCCACTGTTTGGGTCTGATTGTCTATCGCTGTGACAAAACACTTTGACCAAAACCAACTTGGGGAAGAAAGAGTTTATTTTATCTCATAACTCTTGGGTCACAGTTTGTCTTTGAGAGACCTCAAAGCAGGAACCACGGAGGAAAGCTGCTTATTGGCTTACTATCTTGGCCCATGCTCACACGGGTTTCTTATACAACACAGGACCAGCTCACCACCCACAGGATGCTGGGCCCACCCACATCACTCAACAATCAGAAAGACACCCCACAGATATGGCCCCAGGCCAATCCAATGGAGACAATTCCCCAATTAAGATTCCCTCTACCCAGGTATGTCCAGTTGATGACTAAAGCTGTCCAGCACAAACACAAATAAAAATAATAGTGCAGCCAATGTCGATCAGCCATGGTGAATGGGTGATCCTAAGGACATGGGCAAGTTTAACCCAATTTAGCTGGAAGGTAAGCTCTGGTAAAGGACTGGCTTTCTACACACCATCCCTACCTAGTCATACCATTGTCTGAACAGTCCAAGGCTCAAATTCACAGTCTTTATGTTGCGTGCTCCCAGCTTCTCTTTCCTCCTGCATGAGAAAGAATCACTATCCTTAATTAAGTAACAAGTAAGATTAAGTTGTCAGGGAGGCTCCAGTGGTTCCATCCACATTTCACACTTCTTCCAGCATCACCCCATCTGCACATGCACCTGCTGCCTCGTGACCTGAACACCTGGAGTGGCGAGTGTCCAGCTCTGGATCCTCAGGAGGGACCTTCTGGAAGGCTCAACATCCACAAGGAGCAATGAAAAGCAGCAGAATGTGTTACTCAAGTGGGTGTGAATGAACATGGAAAGTAGAGCATTCCCAGTGAGGAAGGGAGACACTGCCTTGTGCAGTCCAACTCTTTGTAATTATATCTTCTGTTAAAAGTGATAATAGGCTGGGAAGGCTGCTGAGTGGTCAAAGCACTTGTTGTACAAGCATGAGGACCTGGGGACCAGGACTGGATCCCCAGAACCTATGGAAACACCAGGAGGATGCAACGGCCCATCTGCATATCCAGCGCTGGGAGGACTGAGACGAGGGATCTTCAAAGCAAGCTGGGTAGGCTCACGAGCCAAATCTGTGAGCTTTAGATTCAAATGAGAGATCCTGCCTCAGTAGATAAGATGGACCTCAATTGAGGAGAATTTCTGACATTAGCCTCAAGCCTCACACACACAAACATACATGCAAACAACATATACTACACACACACACACACACACACACACACACACACACACACACATGAGGGGAAAAGGGGGAGATAAACAAGTATCCCCCAAGTTCTATCCAAGTTTGATGAGCCACTCAAAGTTAATCAAACTTGAGGAGGGTAATTATGGGAACCTCAGTTACAGCTGGTCAGTCAGAAACACAGGCAGGAAAAACAACCTGAGGCTTGTGATAGGTGTCTGAAGAGGGATGGGGGTCAATCTTGAGGCCTGAGCCCCTCAGCTTTGGGATCTGACACTGTCTCCAGGTTCATAGTGCCAGCACCGAAGGGCATTCAGCCAATGCTGCTGCCAAGTCTACTGGTTGTTGGTGGGGAGTCCTCCCCCCTATTCCCACTTTTGCTGACAGCTTTCTCTGGATTGCTGAGTAACAAACAGTACATGAGGAACTTGTTTTTTTTTTTTTTTTATTTTTTTTTTTTTTTATTTTTTTCCTTTTTTCTTTTCTACCTCTTCAAAGTAGACAACCCTGCTTCCTGCTTGCATTTTCTGGTCTGGGGGAGGCAAAGATGGAGAAGGTGAGGTGACCACTCTGCCTCCCACTGTTTGAAGGGGACAGAGCCCTACGTTAGTGAGGATTCTGACTTAGAAGTGGGCAAGCATATGAAACTTTTCAACAGGTTGATGATATGTAAGATTAGCCTTATAATCATGCCCAGGACCTTGAGCAGGAAGCTAAATAGAAGACAGAGCCCCTCTGAGAAAGCAGCTGTCAGCCTGGTGAGATAAGGTGCTGGAAACTGCGGTGGGAACAGCACGCAGCTCAGATGTGGGAGATACTGCAAAACGCCAATTGACCAAGCCATGGCGGCTGTTTGGACATAAGAAACAAGAGAAACTAGGGGTGGGAAAGAACGTTACAAACTTTTTACCCTGAATATCTGTGGAAGTTCTCCTATATTTAATTTTTCTGAAATTATTTTAACAATTTTCATTTGTAGTTTCGGCTACAGTGGCAGAATCTGGTGATACTCTTGGAACAAGGCAGTCCTAGTATCAATCTTTTCATTTATCTTTCTTTCCAGATCTCCCTCCCCAGTGTTTAGGATCAAATCTGTGTGTTTGTGTGTGTGTGTGTGTGTGTGTGTGTGTGTGCACATTTCTTTGTGGAGACCAGAGATCTAAGTCAAGTACTTCCTTTGTTGTTCTCCACCTTATTTTTTAACTAATTAAAAAATGTTTATATGTGTAGATGTTTTGCCTGGATGTGTGTGTGTGTGTGTGTGTGTGTGTATGCAGTGCCCATGAAGGCCAGAAGAGGCCATTGGATTCCCTGTAACTGAAGTTACATACAGTTCTGAGCTGCCATGTGGATGCTAGGAACCAAACCCAGGTCTTCTGCGTAGAGCAGCAAGTGCTGTCAACTTCTGACCCATCTTTTCGGCCCTTATTTTTTGAGGCAGATTCTCTCAATGAACCTAAAGCCCAATGATTTGACTAGAATGGCTAGACAGGGCTCCTCCTGCCTGTCTCCTCAGCACCAGGACTGTGGACCCTCTCTGAAAGTTCTGGATATCCAAACTCAGGAGCCTTTTCCATTTCAGTAGCGGAACTGTCTGAAGTTTCACCTCTGTCCCAGCCCTCTAGTGGAGATATGATAGTTACAATGTGGGTAATAAAGCAAAATTCCTAGTGTGGTTGCTGAGTCCAGATGCTGGTGGGGGGGACCACGGTCCAGCACTCATAGCTTTGTCCTGCTCTGGCACCTGTCGTCAGCTGAGACCTCCCTATGTCTCTAGGGACTGAATGAGAACGTCTTGCTTAGTTGGTAAAATTCTTACAAGCTGACAATATTTTTTTCTTTAGCTTCAGAAAGCATTGCTCCCAGCAATTTTGCTTTGACAGAATAGAGCCAGTTCTGACTAGAGAGAAAGGATAAAGGACGGTGTTTGGCGGGAGAGGAGGGGACCAGATGCTGCATTCTCTGCTCTCTGGAGCTGAGTAGTCATGGCTTGTTTCACAGACTCCTCTATCTTGTGACAAAAGCAACAGAGACTTGAGGTTCACAGGAGTCAAAGTGACTGCCTGGGCTCCATGGAATGCTGGGTGTGTTATCCCCAAGTCTCTTTACCTGCATACAAAATAGAACTTGAGAGCAAGGACTGGTAAGAGGGGGCTCCTACCCACTGTCCTTCCTTTCTGCTCTCTACCTGGGTCTGTGAGGAGACACCACAGGGCAGCAGTGCAGGAAGGAAGGCGAAGCTATTTGTATATTGTTATGGATTGTGTTGCAATGAAGAGCCAGAAGTCAGTTTTAATGTCTTCTTCCTCTTTTCCTAGTTCTACCTAGTACTAGACATCTTTTAAACATCTCCAATAACAGCAGTATCCTTTTGATGTACCTTGCCTAGAATGGAAAGCCAGAATCGGCTCAGAGTATACTACCCAAAGGTTCTTTGAGCTCTTGATCACTTTTGATTAATGTGAACACTAATCTCTGTGCTTACAGATTTTGTTTGAAGGGACATTCACTGTTAAATAAGAATAAACATGTTGCTGAATGTTTAATATGTTTTCTCAATTCATGAGCTAAAAGAGTTATATGTGAACTTAGTTCTATTTCCACAGAGGGAGTTCTGTGTGTCCCAAGTGTTTTCCTGGTCATTGCCCAAACTTTGGAGAATGCATACCAAAAAGAACAGAACTGAGCAGGCATTCCCTGTTGGTTTCAGTGGTGAGTCCCAGGGCCTGCTCTATCACATTGCACTACATAATCTTCGGTCAGAAAAAACACTAATGCAAGAGTGAGACCTCATCATATTGCCTCAAATTCCTATGGAGAGTTGCATGTCTGGTCATGATCAGGTGATAACGGTGGCAGGCAGAGGGTCTAACACTAATCCTGTTGTCTTTAAAGTGTATTATGCTATTACTGATGCTTCTAATATCCATTGTCATCCTGACTCCAAGAAATAAATGACTGCTTATTGCTATTACAGTCTCAGAGTCTGTGGGCTGAGCCCTTTGCAAAAGTAGATCAGGCCAGCTACACTGCTCAGCCCATTCTACTGCTTTTCGCTTTTTGATGGATTAGAAGAATGAGAATTTTATTTATTTGTTTTTTTGTTTATTTTTGGTCCTTTGGGGACAGGGTCTCCCTGTAGCCCCAGCTGGCCTGGAACTCACTATGTAGACCCAGCTGGCCTGAGTCACAAAGGTCCACCCGCCTCTGCCTCCCAAGTACAGGGATTAAAGGTGTGGGCCAGACAGCCCAGGCTAAATTGTCTATATTTTAAAGACAGCTTCTTTTAAATGTTTAGAAGTTGGAAATGCCAATTTTGTGTTTGTTTATTTGTTTGTGATTTAGAATTTGGGAAAAATTGGTATTCTGACCTTGCCCTTGGAAGAGCGCAGGAAGCATGGTGACTTGGCTTATGATTTGAAATGTGTCAAGTTTCCTTGGAGTTGAGGGGTGATCTGAGATGTATCTGTTTTTATACCTAACTATTTTTGTGATTATAGTAAACTGTGTAACTCCAGAACATGGGAGCAAATGCTATGTCTTCTGGCAGAGAGTTATTTACAGACCCTCAAACAAATGGTGTTTTTGTTGTTGTTCTTGTTTCTGGTTTGGGGGCGGGGGTTGTTTTGCTTTTGCTTTTGGGTTTTTTTTTTTTTTTTTTTTTTTTGAGGAAGAAGGACCATGCAGAACTTCCTATGAGCTGACTTTGAGTGTAATGATACTCTCAAACACAGTGAGTCTCAGAGGAAGGCAGCCAACTGGCTACCTTGGAGCCTGCCTGATTATTAAACCCTGGAGTGTCAGCAAAGATTAGGAGACTGGGAGGGATGAGGTCAGAGCCTTCCCATTATCTGCTTGGGCACAGAGGAAGCCAAACTACCCACCAGGATACCTTGTTGCCAAGGCAACCACTAAAGGACTGTTGTGGCCTGGAACTGAGCATCAATCACTTTGCACTGATTCTCCTCAGAGCTGAAACTTGTTCTTAGTTTTCCTCAGCCTGGATTTGTTGGTCCTGCTTCCTGAAGGGAATATCCTTTATGTGCCAGATGCATTATCTATTTGAATTTTGGAGAATACTAGCAGCCAATCTGGAGAAGGTTTCAGAAGTGTCGGACTTCTGCTTTCACTTGATCCTAAGGGAGATAGGACACCAAAAGTTGTAGACACTGGAATGATCACAATGGAGCATGCCGGAGGAAATATTTTCCTGCCAACTCCTGGTGCTGCATGGCCCATGGTGCAAGGTTTTTTTCCCTAAAATAGCTATTGCTTTCAAACATAAAAGCATTTAGATACAACCCCATACAACCCCATACCTTGGGGGTTGTTAGTTCTTAGCCTGAGTAGGAGGGGGTGGGGCTTGAGGCAATAGGCCCTGTTCCCTCACATACATTATGCCTGTTTGAATTATGGAAATTAAAATCATTTTCTTCACAGGTTGATGCCCTCTAGTGGCCAGCCCCTGTGACAACTTCAGCCTCCGAAGACTCCTGGCCTGCCACTTTCTGCCCTTAACCCAATTAAGCCGCTGCTTTATAGTAGCATACGTGTCACATCGAGTCTGTTCTGCTAGCTCAATTTGTGAAGTGTTAGCTGTCCAAGAATGAAGACTTAAGTTCAGTTCCCAATAACTATGTAGAAAATCTGGGTATGGTGATCAACACTTGTCATCCCAGAACTGGGGAGGTGGAGACAGCTGGATCCCAGGGCTCACTGGCCAGCCAGCGTAGCCTATTTAGCACACTCCTGGCTAGCTTACTAGCATCTCTTAAGATGCTGTCTCAACAAACAACAAACAAGGCGGATAGCAGATAGCACCTGAACACTGATACCTGAGGCTGACCTCTGGCCTTTAGGGAGTTCCAGACCAGCTGGGGCTACAGGGAGAGCCTCTCTCAAAAATCAGAGGGGGGTGGTCGTAAATAGGTTAAACAGCAAGAGCAGCCTTGATTTTGTTTCCTTATGCATAAGATTTCTAACTGTTTAAATGCAAGTCTATGGTTTAAAACAATAAAAATTTGCCAGTCACTGCTGTTGGTGATGAGGAGTAATTCCAAATTATTAGAGTGGGTGATAATCAGGTATGTGTTTTAACAGTCACTCACTGGGACTCAGTGATTAAAGTGTTTACTATGTGAGCGTGGGGACCTGAGCTTGGATCTTTAGCACTCATGCAAAAATACAGGTATGAATTACTGATCCACTGTCTCGAACGCTGCCACCTTGTCATCGACCTCCTCTGCTCTTACAGTCTGTCGGCCACGGTTTTAGCAATGATCCTTGAGCCCTTGAGTCCTATTCTCTGCACGTTGATCAGTCGTGGTTCTCTGTGTTAATCACCATCTGCTGTATAAGGGTGCTTTTCTGCTGAGAGTTGAGTTAATTATTAATGAATTACTATTAATCTATGAGTACAGAAATTTGGTGGTGAGTTAGTAAAGGGGGAGGGTGCAGATATGGGAGGGGATCTCAATATGACCACAATATGTTATTTTAAATATGCAAAAATTCCATTCAAATTAATTTTAAAAGACGAACAAACAAATTGAGGCATGAGGGCATGAGCCCATCACCCTAGCACTACATGTGGGGATGGATGGGGGCTCCCTACAGTTCTCTGGTTAGCTTGTCTTGCTGGATCAGTGAGCTCCTAGCTCAGTGAGGAGGACTGTGCCTCAGCAAATAAGGTGGAGCAAGATAGAGGACTATACCTGACATTGGCTTCTGACCTCCCCACACATGCACACACAAGTATGTCTGCATGCATGCACTATACAACTATACACACAGGTATATGCACACAATCAATCGATATTCTGCATTCAAACCAGTGGATATGATTTACCTCCCAGTACTTTGTACCTGATAAGTATTCAAAGACATATTCACTGGCAATTATTGTAGAATATGACTTATAGCTATTTTAGGCAAAATACTGTCAAAAGGGTTAATTTCAGTACTCTATTGCCTTGAAACAAAAAAAGTTGTAAAAAATAAGCTATATAACTTCCTTTCACATCTTTTTTTCCCTCACTTAAAACCATACTGAAACAATTGCTTTTCTTTCTGGCTTTCCTGTCTGTTTTTGAGACATTAGATTTTATAAGGTGATGTCCTAGACTTGGCTGACAACCCCAATTCTATATGTAGGATTGAAATTTTGCAGAAAATAACAGATAATTATACTTTTTTAATGTTTCAACTGATATTCTGGGCAAGTTTTGTTTCTGTGTGGCCCATAGCCAGAATCCTACTGTTTTTCAATTTGTTTAAGGGTAACAACTTAGACAACATATGTACATGTTCAGTTGAAGATAAAGGATATCATTATTTTTAGCCTATTTAAAAAAAAACACATTTTCTCTTAAATGTCTTGATATAAAGTAATTTGAAGAGGATTTCTATACAAATCATTTTCAAGAGATTGGCTGTCAAGTGTGTTTTTTTTTTTAAGTAGCACTCTCATAAGAACCAATGAAACATTGCAAAGTTAGACATATTCTAAGCCTATAATGCGGTTGAACATGTCAGTTTTTAAACAGCACTTTGAGAAGTAGTTAACTTAAAAGTATAGCAATTCTGAGTACACTGAGAATGGTTTTTGAAGAGTAAAGTCTTGATACACTAGAAAAAAAAAGTTGACAGATTCACTACAATTAGGAGACAGGTAGGTACAACTCCCACTTGTGAAAACTTTTCTTTCAAGCAATTTCTGATACTGGTCTAAGAAAACCCTCCAGCAAGTCCTTCTCTTTACAGGATGCTAAATCTACTGCACAAGCTACTTCTAGTTACTTTTTGTGATAATGCACAGACAACAGTCATGTCACAACCCTCCTTTCTCTGTCTGAAGGAATAGTATGAAAAATGATAGGATTGAAATGTAACGTCCCCTCAAGCCTGGGGTATGTTCATTTATGCATGTGAGAATGTATGCAATCTGAGCTTTTGTTTCACCAACTGAAAGTAGAGAAAGTGTTTTAATTCCTGTCCTATCATCTACCACCATTATTGATATGTTTGGTTAGTTCTGACTTTACTATTGGATAAAGGTTTGATAATATGTCTCATGCTTTGGAAAACATAGTCTATTAGGTAGAAGTTGTGCCTTATTCTATACTAGAACCTGTGTCTTTAAGTACTAGGATTTTTTATGTGTATGAGTGTTATTCCTGTATGTGTGGAAACACACCCATGTCATGCAGTGTCCAAGAGGGACAGAAAAGAGTGTCAGATCCCTGGAATTGGAGTTACAGATGGCTGTTAGCTGCTTGCTATGGGGGTGCTAGGACTAGAACCCAGGTCTTTTATAAGAACAGGCAGTGCTCTTAACTGCTGAGCCATCTCTCCAGTCCCTTTTTTTAAAAAAATGTTTTATCTGTATGAGTGTTGCCTGCATGCCTGGAAGTACACCTATATCATGCAATGCCCATGAAGGCCAGAAGAGGCTGTAGGACCCCCTGGAACTGGATTTACAGATAGTTGTTAGCTGCCATTTGGGTGCTGGGAACCAAATCTGAGTCCTCTACAAGAGCAGCCAGTGCTCTTAACTGTTGAGCTATCTCTCCAGTATTGGGGATTTTTTGCCTATATTCTTATACTTTGGTCTTGCCATTTTCCATCACTTGAGCTTTATAATGGTATTTATGCACCAGAGGGATTCATAAATAAATGAAGTGACAGTTTCCTCAATGTTTGTTTTTTTAATAAAAAAATTGTATTTACTTAGAAGCATTCAGAATGTCAACAAAACAGATGCAATTTCTTTTTTTTTCAGTTACAGAGTGGTATTCAGTGAACAGGACAATTATTTCATATAAGCTGCATCAGAGATAACTGAACATGAAAAAAATTACCGTCCCCGTATATAACTAATTTGTGCTGTGCACCAACAAGAACCTGCTTTAAATTTCCATGCCAATTTATAAGCCCCATACTGTACCAGGGAGTGTTAGTGGCTATTGAAGATACCACCAGGATAGGGCTATCTAAAGACACATTCTATAGTGTGTTAACTATACAAAAAAAGACATCGTACAGTTTAAAAACAAATCTTACACAGCCTTACATTTCAAATTTTTCTTTAAAAGGGTGAGTTGTGTACAGGGGGTTAAATACTTTATAGACAAGAAAAAAACTGCACTAGAACAAAGTTATTCATCATCTTCTTCATCATTTTCTTCATCTTCCTCCTCTTTCTCATCTTCATCTTCTTCATCTTCCACCTCTTCCTTCTTTTTCTTTCTCTTTTCAGCCTTCACAGCTCCCTTTTTTGCAGCATTGGGTTTTTAGTCTTTTTGAGACAGGGTCTTCCTTTAGTCCCAGCTGGCCTGGAGCTTCCTCTATAGACCAGGCTGGCCTTGAACTCACAGAAATCTGCCTGCCTCTGCCTCTGCCTCCCGAGTGCTGGAATTAAAGGTGTGCACCACCACGCCCGGCACTAAAGATGGTTCTTAGCTGTCATGTGGTTGCTGGGAAGTGAACCCAGGTCCTCTGCAAGAGCAGTCAGTGCTCTTAACTGCTGAGCCATCTCTCCAGCCCCTGTTTGTTATTTTTATACCAGGGTAAGGTATGTCATGACTCACAGCCTCAGTCTTATCACATATTGAAAAGAGTTAATATTCCCTCTTTATATCTGAAAGCCCTAATCTGGGCATATTCTGGGAATGGCACCATATTTTCCTGAATTCAGATAGTCCCTTGGGTTGACACACACAGGAGAGTGTGCACAGGTGTGTACACACACACACACACACAATCACACACACGCACAGTAAACTGTAATAGTATTGCCCCCTTCTCTCTCATGATTATATATCAATCTCCATCTTATAATGGTTCCAACTTATAAGTTTTTGAAATTGGTAAGGATAGACAATAGAAAATGTACATTGGATTTTGAGCCCTGATATTTTTACCAAGCTAGCAACATACACTCCTATCTTTCTTGGTGCTGGGCTCCAGCATTGAGCTTCAAGCTCCAGTCAGCCCTAGGATCCCAAGGGCAAACTTAGACACTCTATTTGCTCCTGTGTTAAGCTGGATGATCCTAGGTTCTGCTTATTAGTTGAGTTTTCAGCTTAATGGGATTTTTCCATTTATAATGGGTTCATCTGGATTTTTAACACCATTGTAAGTGGTGAAGCATCTTTATAGCCCTTAGCCCTGTTCCACTGGGTAGGTGCTGAATGGATTGAGTGAAGTGGTACCAATTTTAGTGCCATATTGTCTGACTATACAGGCAAGAGTTGGGCCTATTGAAATTTCCGAAAGAAGGGCCGGAAAGATGGTTTAGTGGTTAAGAGCACTAGCTATTCTTGCAGAATACCCATGCCCAAATCTCAACACCCACATGGCAGCTAACAACTGTCTGTACACAACTCCAGTTCCAGGGGATCTGATGCCCTCTTCTGACCTCCACAGGCATTGCACAACACCAGTGCACTTACATACATGCAGAAAATACATTCATACACATAAAATAATAGACAAATATTTTTTAAAAAGAAATTCCAGAAAAAGGCAACATAAAGAATACAGACTTTGAGGTTGAAAGCTTGGGTTCCATTTCATGCTGTGCCACATTCAAGTTCTGAGTCAGTCGGTCTGGGACCATTTTTTTAGTCAGTCTTTCAGTCTGTTTCCTCATCAGTTGGAGGACAATAATGAACCTACTTTACAAGGTTGTGAAATGATGCAGAAAATTCAAGTTTTTTTCAGTTTTCATCTGAATTTATAAGAGTTTAGAAAACCAAAGAATGTATGTGTCTGTCTGTAAGTGACATTATGTAACAAGAGGGAGCTTGCCTTTGAGACAGAGTAATAGCAACCTTTGGTGACTATGGAGCAGTTATTCTCTACCTTGCTGTATGTGCTGAATAGCTTTAGTTGTCAACTTGGTACACCTGGATACAGGTGTATCAAGAGCCTCAACTGGGGAATTTCCCCAGTTGGACTGCCTGTGGCCATATCTGTGGGGTATTTTCTTGATTGTTGCATGATATGGGAGGGCCCAGCCCACTGTGGAAGGTGCTACCCCTGGGAACACCGGTCTGTATTATATAAGAAAGCAGGCTGACCATGGGCCAGGGAAGCATGCAAGAAAGCAGCATTCCTCCATGCCCTGTGTTTTAGCTCCTGCCTCCAGATTTCTGCCCTGAATTCCTACCTTGGGCTCCCTCAGTGATCACCTGTGGGAGATGTAAGCTAAATAAACCCTTTCCTCCCCAAGTTGCTATTGGTCAGAGTGTTTTGTCACAGCGGTGGGAGGCAAACTAGAAAACTGTACATTATACCCCTTCCCCAGTGCTTTCCAAAATCCTGTTGCTGGTCTGAACCCAGAACAATTAACCGAGGATCTCTCTAAGTAGAGCCAAGTCCCTGTGTTTTCTGAAGCTCCGTGGGGAATCACAATGTCCACCCAAGACTGTGCACTGACACTTTGCAGGATGGATGAAGCCTGGAGCCTGGGGCCTATACTCCATATTATTTTCTTTTAAAGATTTATTTATTTCATTTTATGTCTATGTGTATTTTGCCTGCATGTATGCATGTACACCATGTGCATGCAATACCTGAAGAAGCCAGGAGAGGGCATAAACAGTTGAAAGCAGCCATGTGGGTGTACCTAGGTCCTCTACAAGAGCAGTAAGAACTCTTCAACCACTGAGCCACCTCCCCAGCCCTATTGTCTTTGTTTCATTTTATTTTTGTTTGTTTTTGTGGTCCTGGAGATTGGGCTTCATGCATGCTAGGCAGGTGCTCTAGCACCGAGCTATATCTCCAGCCCATCTTTTTTTTTTTTTTTTTTTCCTTAACAGAGACTCTGGCATCAAACAAAACTTACTTTATTTCTGTTGGTCATATACGATTTAGCATGAATATAATTAATAAGTTTTCTCTCAAGAGCTTATATTGATGAGTAGGTATCAATGGGAAAGGGTGTAGAAGTCCCTAGCTGACCGAAGACATGGATCTAGTTCATTAGATGGATATATAGAAACAAAGAGAACACCAGACATGGTGGCACACACCTTTAATCCCAGCACTCGGGAGGCAGAGGCAGGCGGATCTCCGTGAGTTCAAGGCCACCTGGTCTACAGAGTGAGCTCCAGGCCAGCTGGGACTAAAAGGGAGACCCTGCCTCCAAAAAAAAAGAAACAAAGGGAACTTGGAGAACAGGAAACAAAGCAAGTTCAAATGTATACAAAGTGTGTGTCTGCTGATAGCAGAGCTCTGGAATACAGGAGGAAGAACTCTTACAATTAAAAAATAAATGAGCCAATTTTTAAGTGGGTAAGGGTCCCTGATAGACATTTCTCTAACATATATGGATGGCCCACAAATACATGAAAATAGCTCAGGGTTGTTATTGTTAGGGAAGTACAAGTCAGAACCACAACCCATGCTTATTAGGGTGGTGATAAGCAGAACAGAAAGGTAAGCAGTGTGCACGAGGATAGGGACCAATCAAAATCTTCATTTGTTTAAGGCAGGATCTTACGTAGTTCAAACCTTGAACTCGCTATGTGGCTGAGGATAATCTTGAACTTCTAATCTTCCTGTCTCTACCTCCCAGCTGCTGGGATTATGGTAGTGTGCCATCATGCACAGTTTACTTGGTGGTGGGGATTGAACCCAAGTCCCTGTGCATGGTAGGTAAGAACTCTATCAACTGAGCTACATCCCCAGGCCCCCAAACCTTGCATCTTGATGGTAAATCCAGTATCATAGAGCCAGTGTGGAAAACAATTGGAAGTTCCTCAAATATTTAAGTATATAACCTTGTGATCCAGAAATTCCACTCCTAGGTTTCTAGCCCCAGAGCACTGAAAGGGGATTGCCAGGAAGTCAGATATTTGTATGTTCCCAGCAGCATTATTCAGTCTCCAAAAGTGGAACCAACCTAAATGTCCTCGACTATAAAGGATACCAAAATCTAGTATCTCCGTCCAATGGATGAAGATGAAATACCATAAAACAATGCAGCGTAGATGAGCCTTGGAAACGTTTGCCAAGTCAAAGATGCCAGTCTGCCAGCGGTCAGGCAGTTCTACCCCAGTTTTTTCTGCTGCTCCCCTCAGTCTTCCTCTACTTTCTGTACTCAGAAAAGACAGAAAAAAAGAAGCCATTCATCAAAGGCCACATAGTACATGTATTAGCATGTATGTGTATATGTATGTATGTATGTATGTATGTATGCATGTATGTATATGCAAAGGGGGCTCACTAGATTGGCTAACACCATAGGGGCTGAGTGATTCAACAATGACCATATTACATACACTGGAAAGAACTGTTCAGTCCATAAATTAGATGCCTTTCCAATCACAGTCTGGTACTGAAGACTGAAGATTCCTGGAGAGTCTTTGGTCTTCAGTCCACGTTGGAAGGCAGAGGAAACTGGACTGACATCAGTGAAGGTGGTGGCGGTGGCAGGCACAACAGTAATAGACACACCCACCCATCAAGAAGTGGGCAACCCTGTTGTTCTCAGACCTTCTTATACCTGGGCTACCCATTGAGAGGTGCTGCCCACTCTTGAAAAAGTCTTCCTCCTCAGTTAATCCTTTCCAGAAACACCCTCACATACCCACCCAGAAGTCTCTTAGTTGGCATGCCTTAGATGATTCCAGATACCCAGAGGTTGATAGTAATGATTAACCATTGCAGTGCACAATTCTGTGTATATGTATCATCTATAAACAAATCTATAGACCAGAGGGCAGGTTCTTTGTTGCCAGTGTCTGAGTAGATGGTGTGCGGTGAGTGACTGCAGCATGGGCTTGGGGTTTCTACGGAGCATGACAGAAGTGTGGGAATTAGTGGTGACAGTTGCATAACATTGCAAATGATGAAAAAATGGAATGGCATACTTCAAAAATGGTTAAAATTGTCAATTTTGTGTTATATAAATTTTACCCCCTCTATTAGTTATTTGTCTTGTTGCCTTGATAAAATATAATGACAAAAGCAAGGGAAGGAGGGAGGGAGGGAGAAAGGAAGGAAGGAAGGAAGAAAGAAAGGAGGAGGAAGGGGAGAGAGAAGGGAGGAGGAGGAGGGGGGAGGGTCTGTTTCGGGCTCACAGTCCCAGGGTATCATGATAGGGAAGTCCTTGCAGCAAGAGCTTGCAGCAGCCGAGAAGAATGCTGATGCTCACTCCCCTCCTCCTTTCCATTCATCCTGAGACCTCAGCCCATGGGAGTGCTACCCACATTCAGGGTGGGTCTTCCCCAATTTAATTAATATAATCTAGATAATTCTACACACACACACACACACACACACACATGCACACCCAGAAGCTACCCTAATCTAGGTAATGACTCTTGGGCATGCCCCGCGGCTGTCCCCTGGGTGACTCCGCATCCCATTAAGTTGACAATCAGTGTTAATCACACCTCCAATCACACATGCTTTGAAACTCTCTTACTCCTTCCTTAATGCTGCCAGGGTGAGTGTCAGTCGGTCACCTAGCTGGAGGGCCTTTGTCCCCACTGTCCTCTGCAAGTCCACCTCTCTCTGTACCGATTTCCTCCAAAGTCCAACTTTTGAAAGCAATCCATACTTCTTGGAGTTGTTACACTCATCGGTCTACTTTCCACCAACTAGAACTTTGCAGTTCTGTCCAAACACATTCAGGTGCCTTGCTTTCTGGTTACAGAAATGAGAAATTTGGTTTCCAGTACCACCTTTCTTCCAGCCTGGCATACCTATCTCACAGGATGTTAACTCTGAGGCATACATGGACAAATTTGTACATTACTTCCTAACAGGTGCCCAAGCTTCCCGCAAGGTCTATACAGTGCAGAAGTCGAGGGTACAACAGGTACTTGGATTCGAGAAGGAACTAGGCTGTTACTGGCAGGACTTAAGTGCTTTGAATTCTGGGGCACAGAGAGTCTCTGTTCTGATCACCTTGAAGGCGGAACTCCGAGCCTGCAGCAGCGTCTAAGCAGAAAGAAACTGTGTTAATCATTCTCTTCATTTTCATTTTCTTTCTCTTACTTTGTCTCTTTCTGCTGGGGTCAGCAGGAATGGGAATTTTTTTCTTTTTAGATCAGTCTTATTATGATTATGATTACACCGAAAGACCTGCTGTAGAGAAATGCTGCAATCGGAATTAAAAATAGCATTTTCTGTCCTCCCACACACAACACTTGAGTGCTCTGAACGTCTTTTCTAAGTGCACACTTTCTGCCTGGCTGCATAAAAGAAGCTGTCACTTCATTTCCATAACGAAGTCATTCCTCATTCCCGAGAGAATTCCATTGTTTTAGCAATAGAATTTTTGTAAAAGGCCTCTTATTTTGCCTGAAAAAGGTAACAAAAATGAACTTTCGAAAGCCCATTCGACAAAACAATTAAGGAGAAAAAGATTTTTCTCCATTTTCAATATGGGAGGTGTTGCAAGCCTGAGAATCCCCCAAGCTTTGATATGAGGATAAGCTCCTAAATATGACAGGTGGAGGAAAAGAGAGAACCCCTCAGACAGGCTCGTGAACAAACAGGGCCGTGCCAGGGCTTCAGAGCCTGTTCCAGAGACAGCCAGGGATAAGCAGCGGCTGCTGGTTTGAAAAGGTTTTAAATACTTTCATTTGTTTTATTTTTAAGATTTTTATTTTTTCAGATAGGGTCTTATGTAGCTCAGGCTGTCCTTAAAGTTATGTAGCCAAGGATGACCTTGAACTCTTGATCCTCCTATTTGGACTCCCCAAGTGCTGGGATTAATGAGTGCAGCACCATGCACTGCCTTAAATATTCATGTTTAAAGGGTAGTGGGAGTCCTGCAGAACACTGATCGTGTAAAGAAATCCCTGGAATTTTTAATAAAACAGGATTATCTGTGTTTTAACTGAGTTTCTTGACTCTGAAGACAAGTTACGGATTCATCTTGCCAGGGTCCTTTACAAAGAAAGTACTAGTTAAAATTTCTCTTTATTTGAGCTTAAAATGCTGTAGCAAATAGAATACAGGCATTTCACCTGCAAGGTGACTTCAACAGGCTCAAACCAGTGCTCACACTCAGGGCCCTCCCCATGTCCCGCAGCTCCCCCCACAGTGGATATTTGGTCCAAATATGGTGTCAACTTTTCAAGTCCACTTTCATAGAAAGAAAGGATAATTGCACCTCTTACTGCCCACCTGGCACCAAGTAACCCACATCAAAGTCTGCCTACCTTTGGTGTTTCAACAGGTAATCCCTAGGCATAGTGCCAAGTAGCATTACTGGTACTTTACTCACAACTAAGACCTTTGAAATCTCAGGTTTTTAAGCTAGAATCATTTTCTTAAGTTCCATCCAAAAAGAGAGAAGTTTTGAATACTGCCTTTGTCTTGCAATATTTTTTTCTTATTGCATCAGAAAATTGTAATATTGAAAGCGAGGAAACAGTTACAATGGTTGAAAAAAAGAGGTCAAAGGGCTTGAGATGCATCTCAGTCAGTAGAGTACCTAGCATGCACCAAGCCCTGGGGTTGAGCCTCAGAAATCCATAAAACCGGGTATGGTGGTTCATGTCTCTAAGCCCAGCCCTGAGAGGTGCAGTCTAGAGGATCAAGAAGGGTTCACGGTCACCTTCACCTACCTCAGAAGTTCTAGGCGAACTTTGTACCTCACCAACAAGAAGTCACAGCAACCCCCCCCCACACACACACACCCCTGCGGAGCCTTTAGTCCATGGAGAAATCCTTAGATAAAATATGCTAATAGGAAGCCATGCATAAATTAACACGAATAAAAACTTTTTAAAAATCTTTGATCAGGGGCTGGAGAGATGGCTCAGCAGTTAAAAGCACTGACTGCTCTTGCAGGGGACCCGGGTTCGATTCCCAGCACCCACGTGGTGGCTAAGAACCATTTTTAAGCAGGGAGTGGTGACACATGCCTTTAATTCCAGCACTGGGGAGGCAGAGGCAGGTGGATCTCTGCAAGTTCAAGTCCAGCCTGGTCTACAGAGTGAGTTCCAGGACAGCTGGGGCTATAGAGAGACCCTGTCTAGAAAAAAGAAAAAACTTTGATCAGAGGAATATTTATGTTTTCGGACAGATCTAATTTTAGCTCCTAGTCTCTGAACACTAACCAGTTAAAGACCACAGAAAATACCCCAAGTGTATCCAAGATATCCAAGAGTTGCTAGTTTGGAAGAAGCTTCATGGCAAATAATTCATACATGATACCAGCTGCCGATTAAATGGAGATTGTGGATAAACCTCAAGATTCCTCCAGTATCAACCTCAGCCAACCCACCTGTGACCTCCCTCCAGTACTCCTTGAGATCTGACTGAACTCTCCTTTCAAGTGGCATTGGTCAGGGGTGGGGGGCAGTTGGCCCATCATGTGTATGATGATGCTCATTACAAACTTAGACCTGCCTCTGAGCTGAGGTGCTCAGCAAAGGAAAGGTTTCCCAGCACTGCCCTGGCCAGCAGCCCTGGCTGCTTCTCCTTCTTCCTCAGAAGTCAGCTTGAGTCCCAGGTTGGAAGGAGGGGTCTTACAGAGCCTTTCACTGATGGACTGCGCAGCTTCCTCATGGCTTAAGTCATGATTTTTCTCCAAGTCACCCAGAGTGAGTTCTCGTCTTTGGTTACCAGTCAAGAAAGAGACTTGAGGGCATGACAAAGCAAAGTACCACATGTACACCTGGTTAGTGCACAGGAATTTCTGTGTTATTATTTATCTGAAGACAGTCTTACTGTATATCTCTAGTACTTGCTACGTAGACCAGGCTGGCCTAAACTTCACAGTAATGCTCCTGCTTCAGCTTCTGAATGCTGCCATTAGAGATGTGTCTCACTATGACCTGCTAGTCAATGGGAATTTATCAAAGGGTGTCCATTGGCAAAAATACTTGCAAAAACTGGAGAGAGGGCCCAGCAGCTGAGAGTCTTACTATTCTTGCAGAGTTCTCAAGTTCCATTCACAGCTCCCATGTTCGTGGCTCACAACCACCTATAGCTAACTCCAGTTCCAGGTGATCCAATGGCTTCTTATGGCCTTCAAGAGCGCTCCACACATGTGGTGCATTTACCTACATACAGGCAAACCATATGTATATGGTTTGTAATGTATGTAGGTAAATATGTATGAAATAAAACTAAACTAATTTTTAAATGTTCTCTAGAGTCTGGAGAGATGGCTCAGCAGTTAAGAATACTGGCTGCTCTTGCAGAGGGCCCACCAGGGTGGCTAACAGCCATCTGTAACTCCCGTTCCAGGGGATCCAACACCCTCTTCAGACTTCCTTGGGCATTGTATGACATGGGTACACTTATACATATGCAAGCAATACACTCAAATACATAAAATAAAACCTTTTTAAAGCTTTCTAAAAATAACATAAAAGTCCTTAAATATCAGGTAGAGAATGTGGCTGGCTTTCATAGCTCACAACTGAGGCAGAATTATTATGATGTGAGTTTGAGGCTAACCTGAGCTAAACTGTGAGACCCTATCTTAGATTCCCTCCCCCCAAATAAAGGAAATTTGGAAGATTTCCAGTACATTGTAGGGACCAATGCAGTCTTGGCACATGAACAGGGAGAAGCTGTGTTGTGGGATGGCCACTTCAGGAAGTTTAAAACCAAGCTGCATAACTCATATAGTTTGGCTGGAGAATATTAAGGCAAGTGAAGCAATTTTCAGACTGCTATGAGAATCTGGGCTAGCATGCTAGCTGTGGGAACAGAGTGGGCGCAGAGTTCATAGGAGTTGACAGCCTACCCAGCTTGGGAGAAAGAGAAGACAATGCCATTTGCCTGAATTGGAACTGATTTGGGACGGGAGAGATGAGACACACATGACACATGAATACTTAGTTGGCATTGCACCTGTCCAACAACGTGCAGAGATGCCAGGGTCCAGAACACAGATTTAAGAACTGTGTGCAATAGAAGGAAGGCATCAGGAAAGAAGACAGAGCCTACATCTGGGGGATATATGCCTCAGGGTAATGAGGAATTCTAGGAAGGAAAATAAAGCTGGAAAACGGTGGCTGAATATTAGAAACTCCAGAAGGAGCTTCCCATGGCGGAACACACCTTTAATTTCAATATTCTGGATACTGAGTCAGGAGGATTGCTGTGAGTTTAAGGCCAGACTAGGCTACACAACAAGGACCAGGCCAGTAGTGATACAGGGGAAGATTGTGTCTCATCAAAATAAGCCAGGGAGGGTGGAAATGATGTAGAAAAAAAAAAATTAAAACCAAATTCCAGTAAGATACTGTCTCAGAGATATCAAAAGCAGTATTCTACTTGGGTTGAAATAGACAAATGAAACCCAAAGTGACTCACTATGCATGGTGGCGCTCTCCTCTATCCCCTTGAGAGGTAGAGGCGGGAAGATCAGGAGTTCAAGGCTAGCCTCAGCCAGGTAGTGAGTTCTAGGCCAGTCTGGGCTGCTTGATACCAATCTCAAAATAGTGATTCAAGTAAAAGTAGAATTTATTGTAACACGTCTTAATTTCTACTACTTCAAACAATTTCCTAAAAGAACAGTGACTTAAAATGATACCTGTTTATCATCCACCGCACACCCAGGCACGGCATTCTTGGCTTCCATTTCCAGTTTCATGAGGATGAAATCGAGGCACTGGCTGGACTACTTTGCCATCTGGACCTCAAGGTTCTTTTTGAAGCTCACGTGGCTATTTGTGGAATTTACTTTCTTATGGTTGTCAAACCCAGACCCCTGTTTGGTCACTGGCTATGAGCTGGGTGCCATTCTCAACTTCTGGAACTAAGGAGACCTTGGCTCCTTGCCACATGTCCTTTGTTTTTGCCACAGTTGAATCCTGTGACTCGTTAAGAGCCCTGTCCCTTTCAAAGGCTCACCACATCAGGTCAGGCCCACCAGCTATAATCCCTCTAGTTTAAGATCAGTGGACTTGGGGCCACATTGTATCTGTCAAATACCTCCACAGTGTCTGAATCCAGAGAAGTGGTCCAGAAGTAACTGAAAAAGTATGTGTATGTGTATGGGGCCAGGACAGTTGTGGGGACCAGCATAAAATCATGCACATGCCACATGACTGCTGGGTGCAAGGGGCCTTGCAGGAACATTGCTTTCTACCACTGAGGCACTTCATTGTCCAGAGCCTGGATTTCACAAGATGTTAAAACATCGTCTAGGTGCTTGGTACATCCCTGTCTCAGTGGACCAAGTACTTCCTCTAAGTTCCAAATGGCCTGAGAAAAGCCTCAAATTAGCTTGCTTTGGGTACTCCCAAAGCCTGTCACTCTGGCTAGAGGGAAATTGTGTTGGACAAATTACAGTTGGGCAAACACCCAGCCATCTCATCACAGCCCAGTTAGCAAGGTGGATAAGATATGATATGTTAAGATATGATAAAATATGTTAGCCTACCAAACAGCAGAAAGGAAAACTGAAGGAAGACACACACACATACACACACACACACACACACACACACACACACACACACACATGCACAGAGTACAGCATATATATATACATTATATGTGCACCATATATATATATATATATATGTATAGATAGATAGATAGGTAGATAGATAGATAGATAGATAGATAGATAGATAGATCCTGTACTCTATATCAGAAGCAGGCTAGGAGGAAGACTCAGGAAAGGTCACTGCATTTGGAAAGCAGGGCACAGTCCTGACCTTTGAAAGAGAAACAGTTTGCAAAAATAGTGCTGGATATCAGACTCTAAGGTGTAGATGCTGAAATACTGACATGGAACTTAGAAGACATCACAACTTGTTCCTCGGTAAATGGGATAAAGGCGTCAGCCTTTTGGGAACCTTCCAGGTCATGTGAAGTTCTTTCAGGGAGTATAAATAACAGATTGCTTATAGGCTAATGATAAGTTTATAATTGAAAGGGGAAAAAATGGAAGGGAAAATAGAAGACAGAGTTGACCTCACCAAGACCTCATGCTAATAAGAAAATGCATAAAAGCTTGGGCCAGAGAGATGGCTCAGCAGTTAAGAGCATAGATTGCTCTTGTAGGGGACCTGGGTTTGGTTTCCAGCATCCATATGGTAGCTAACAACATCCCTAACTACAGTTTCAGGGGATCCAACACCCTCTTGTGACCTCTTCAGGCACTGCACGATATGGGTGCACTTACAATACACTCATGCACATAAAAATAAAAAATATATATCTTATTAAAGTTTTGTGCATTTCTTACAACATTTCTTAGTCAAATTTAGACCCATTCCACCTTCCTTGCCCCCCACCTCACCAGAGCCAGAGCCCGTGCATTCTGCCATACATGTCTTTCATCCTTTTTTTTTTTTTTTTTCCCTGCAGTTTACTGTTTGGGGCAGAAGCTTACTGTTTCACTCAGATCTTTGACTCAGTCTTTTATTGTAGTTGTTGTTGTTCCTTCCTATTTGTATCACTTCAAAACATGCATATATGCATACCACACATATACCAAAATTATGAAAATAATCTATAGGTTAATTCCAAAGCATGTTTAGGGATTCACATTTTGACAGTAGGGTTGTATGTAGGTAAAGAAAAAAATATTACTTTATATTCCAACACTGCATAGTAAGTTGACGAGTAACATCAGGTATTATATTTACTAAAAAAAAGAAAGAAAAAAATTCAGTTTGCCTTACAAATAGAGATTTGGTGATAGGATCCACAAATGAGGGACACCATATGTCGTTTGTTTGTCTGTGACTGTGTTATTTCACTTAACATAATGGCTTCTAGTTCCATCCATTTACCTGAAAAGTTCATGATGTTGTCTTTCTTTGCTGTTGCATAGAATTCCATTGTGTAGATGTACCACATTTTCTCTATCCATTGGTCAATTGAGGGACACTTTGGTTGGCTCCAGATCTTTGCTACTGTGAAGAGAGCTGCAATAAACATAGATGTGCATGTATCTCTGTGATAGGATGAGTCTTCTGGGTACATACTCAGGAGTGGTATGACTGGGTCAGGTGTTAGGCTCCTTTGGAGTCTTTTAAGATTTCACACTGCTTTCTATAGGGGTTGCATGAGTTTGCATTCTCACCAGCAGTGGATGAGTGTTCCCCTTTCCCCACAACCTCTCCAGCATTTGGTATCCTTTGTTTTCTTGATCATAGCTGGTCTTGCTGGAGTAAGATGAAATCTTAAAGTGGTTTTAATTTGCATTTCCTTAATTATTAGTGATGTTGAACACTTTTTTAAATTTTTTTTAATTTTATTTATTTTCGTATGTGTATGGATGTACTGTCTGCATGTAGGTTTGTGCACTCATGTCGTGCAATGCTATGGAGGTCAGAAGAGGCTGTCGGATTCCCCTGGAACTGGAGTTAAAGACAGTTTTCAGGCACCATGTGGGTGCTGGGGATCGAACCTGGGTCCTCTGCTAGGCCATCTCTCCAGCCCCATGTTGAACTCTTTTAAAAATGTTTCTCAGCCATCTTTACTTCTTCATTTGTGAAGTCTCTGTTCAGCTCTTTACTCCATTTTTTGAGTGAGTCATTTGTTTTCTTGCTCCTTTGTTTTTTGAGTAGTTTATGTATTCTGGATCTTAATGCTCTGTCAGATGTAGCACTGGTGAAGGTTTCCTCCCACTCTGGGTTTCCTATTCACTTCTTTGATTGTTTCTTTCACTGTACAGAAACTTTTGAGTTTAATAAGTTCCCACTCATCAATTGTTGACTTTATTTCCTGCACAGCCGCTGTCTGATTTAGAAAGTCTTTTCTTATGCCCATGTCTTGTAAGTTACTGCCAGTGTTTTCTTCTGTCATTTTCAGAGTTTCAGGTTTCACATTGAAGTCTTTGATCCATTTGCGTAAGAGCTCAAGTAGGGAGGGTGACAAAAACTTTCCCACATTTTATGGATATTTAGTAGCATATGGGCTCAGTTTGTTTGTATGTTTTGATCATTCATTGGCTCCTTGGGTGACATTGGTACCATTCCTTCCAAAGTAGCCATGTTAGAGTGAATAAATATATTCAGAAGCTTTCCCCACTTCGGTCTGGCTGTGTTCTCATCAGGAAGATCTTTAGAGGGCAGTGTGGTCCCCTGAACCAGCAGCATCTGTTTGACCTGTGAACTCACTAGGAATCCAAGTTCTCTGCCCTCATCCCAGATTTTCCCAATCAGGAATTCCGGAAATGGCTCCCAGTCATCTGGTTTAACAAGACCTCATGCTGAGTCTGGTACTGGTTTCACTTTAAGATCCATCCCCCCCAGAGACTCCCATCTCTCCTCCATGTAGGAGGAGGGGCACTTTGGAAATGTGAGAATCAAGGCTCCCGCTGGCCAGGAGGTAGAGGGAAGACCTTACGGACAAGAGGCAGTGGTAGCTATTCAGCAGGCACCAATGGCTAGAAATGGGATGGATCACAAAACAGAAAAAGGAAGGCCAAGTGTAACTGTTTTCAGTTATGTTGGAGGCTTTAATTTGATGGAGGAATGGGAGATTGAAGTCCTTGGCAAGAGAGCAGGAAGATGGCTCATTCGGCAAAGTACTTGCCTTGCAAACATCAGAGCCCAAGTTTTATCTCCAGAATCTTTGTTTTGTTGATTTTTAAAAATTTTTTTTTATTAATTTTATTTATTTCTGTATGTGTATGAATGTACTGTCTGCATGCAAGTCTGTGCACCCGTGTCGTGCAACGCTGCGGAGGTCAGAAGAGGGTCTCGGATTCCCCTGGAACTGGAGTTCTCCTGGCATTGGAGTTTCGGACGGTTCTCAGCCCCCATGTGGGTGCTGGAGATCGAACCCGGGTCCTCTGTAAGAGCGGTCGGCGCTCTTAACCGCTAGGCCATCTCTCCAGCCCTGATTTTTTTTTTTTTAACAAGCCATGTGCAGTGATGTGAGCTTGTAATCCTAGCACTGGCGAGACTGAGACACGTAGATTCCTGGGGCTTGATGGCCAGCCAGCCTAGCCTACATGGTGAGTTCTAGGCCAATGAAGCTCTGTAGAGTAAACGAGTTGGATAATACCCTAGGAATATCTCCCAGGATTGTCCTCTGGCCTACACACACACACACACACACACACACACACAGGCACACATACACGCAAGTGCACATGTGTGTGTGTATGTGTATATATATATATATATATATATATATATATATATATATAGAGAGAGAGAGAGAGAGAGAGAGAGAGAGAGAGAGAGAGAGAGGAGAGGAGAGAGGAAGGACTTAAGTTATAGCCACAGAAGAGTGGGTCCCCCACATAAGGGTTAAGTTCCAGAACAGGCTTCCACTGTGTATCATTTCATTTTCACTCATGCCCTTCTACTAGGCATTATTAGCAGTTTGCAAAAGAAGGCCATGGCAAGGTCTCTTTCATCAAGAAGCTTATAAACTCTTTGAGCCTTCAAGACTTCAGTAAATGTGGTAGAGGATAAAAAGAAGATGTAAGTGCTGATTTGAAAATGACCTTGAGTCAAAATGCGAGGTAGAGACTAAATGCTTTGGGCAGTCCAGGGAATGACAGGCTGGCCTGGTTTCTTTTTGTCCTGTGGACAGAGGATGAGACTGTCAGCCTGGTATGTGTCCCTGAGTGTAATGGTGACATAGAGGACAACTTGTCTGCTTGGAGTCTTTTCTTTCATATTCTCTTTTCTTTCTAGGTTTGCTAAGGTTTGTCAAAACTGTCAGGTTGAAGTAGAGTCTGAGAGTTGCAGGTAGAATATTAATATTTTTGTTTGTATGAGATCACATTTTGTCCTGGCTGTCTTAAATGGGAAGAGACTCAGAATTCAGCCGGCCATTTTTGTTTCACACAGGATTTCAGCTTGGCTTCATTCCCAGGGAGAACATGAGTAAGCATGCCTGAGGATTTTTTTTTCCCCTAGTAGTACAATTCCTGTGGAGGTCAGAAGAGGGCATTGGATCCCCTGGAATTAAAGTCAGTTGCTATGTGGGTGCTGAGAGCTGAACCTGGGTCCTCTTAACTGCTAAGCCATCTCTCTAGCCACCAGAGACAGGGTCTTACTTTATAGCCCAGGCTGGCCTTGAACTCACAGCTCAGCCTCAGTGATGAGATTACAGGTGTGAGCCATCATGCCTTGGCTTTAGCCCCACTTTGAGTAGACTTCTACAGCTGTGACCTGCACAAGACTGCTTCATTTCCTTATTATGGTGGGGTGGCTTGAGGAACATTACAGAGCAAGGACCTCCTTTACCGTACAACCACTTGCAATACCTCCGCTGAACAGTGTCTCCAAGGCGAAAATTCCCAGTGCTTGCTGTGGCACAGCAGAGACAGGAGTCACCTCTTCTTTGAAGGCATTGAAAACAGTTCTCTTACTTATTTCTTGATCAAGGAAGCACTGCTAAAGCACTCCCTCAAACAGAAAAACAGAAATTAATTGTACACCTGTAGACCCAGCACACTGGCGCGGAGCCTCTCTCCTGTGCATGGGAACCACGCGCCTGTAGACCCAGCACACGGCGCGGATCCTCTCTCCTGTGCTTGGGAACCACACGCCTGTAGACCCAGCACACTGGCGCATAGCCTCTCTCCTGTGCTTGGGAACCACACGCCTGTAGACCCAGCACACTGGCGCGGATCCTCTCTCCTGTGCTTGGGAACCACACGCCTGTAGACCCAGCACACTGGCGCGGAGCCTCTTTCCTGTGCTTGGGAACCACACGCCTGTTCTCATTTCTAGACCCACGCCCTGCCACTGAGCAACACCGCCAGCTTTGCTGTGCTCCCTTCTGTCTCTCTCGATTCTTGGGAAGCTTTCCTGGGCCCCACATTCCAAAATGAGGTGGCCCCATTAAGATTATAAATCACAATGCTTGTTATTCCTTCGTTATGCATATCTGGGTTTCAAGTCTTATGCATGTATTAAAAATGCAGAAGTACAATCCTCTAACCTTCATTCCACTTAGTTCAAGGAGGGCAGGGTGTTCGCCTGTATCCTTCATGCTCTGGACCTGGGGCCGGGGGCATAGTAGCATGAAGTAATCTGTCCACTAAGCTAGAATCACTATAAAAGTGATGATTAATTACACAAGAATAGACACCCACTTCCTCTGTACTAATTTTGTCTCTCCGTTTTTAAAATTTTATTTTGAGTTATGCTAGTCAATGTTTTGCCAATTCCAAGTCTAAGATTTGATGTTACTCACTCACTCTTGCCTTTTTCCTTTTATTATTTTTTTTATAAGGGGCCACTTCTTTTCTCTTGGAAATATTCATTTCCACACCCACAGTGATAATCCTGCAACTCCTACCTGTGTTCAGAATGTCCTCATGGCTTTGAAAGGGAAATCCTGGCTGGTACTCCCTTGTGGATGCTTTAATAAGGGAAACAGACTCTTAACATACCGCTTAAATTCTATGGCTTTTATTATTCTCCAAACCACTAGCATACATTCATTCTTATCCATCCAGTCTTATTCCTCAAAGGTACACAAGTCAAAATAGCTTGAGAATCCTAGCCTGGAAGCAGCTGTCCTTGTGTCTGCTGTAAAGAGAAGGAAATCATGCTGGGCATGGTGGTGCATGCCTTTAATCCTAGCACTTGGGAGGCAGAGGCAGGCGGATCTTTGTGAGTTCAAGGCCAGCCTGGTCTACATAGTGAGTTCCAGGACAGCCGGAGCTACAGGGAGACCCTGTCTCCAAAAAAGTCCAAAAAAAAAAAAAAGAGAAGGAAATCCTGACAGTATTCACAATTAGGCTATGAACGATTCTTTGCATTAAAAGCCACCAATCAGCCTGATCCATTCCTTTTCCAAGGAGGTGCTTTGCTGAGCACCTTTGTATTATATGGGTGCTTTCCTTAGTGGGGAGAAATGACCAAGGAACAAGAGGAAAATCTCACAGCCCTACAGACGTTCAGAACACAAAACCCTGCAAACCTACAATCCGAGGAGCCCTGTGCTGTGGATCAAATAGCCCTACTCCTGCAGGCCTCTGGAGCCTACCACACACTCCTCTCTTCCTTACCTTTCTGCCCACACCTTGCTTTTCTTTTTCCTAGAGATCCAGGGCATCTCTGCTTCCCTTCCTCCTCTCTTCTGCACCCCAGCACACAGGATCATGCAGATATCTGAGTTCCCCAGAGACAGCTGATGGTTGGTACCCAGCCAAAGCTACCCTTTATATTCTGGCTCGGAGCTCAGTGGCTGGTTGTGACCAATAATAACACCTCCTGTTGACATGGTGCCTGTCTTCTGTAGAACTTGGAGTACTTCGAAAGAGTGCTTATTGATATTTTCCAACATGGGGAGGTACAAAAATGGCAAAAGATTGTAGTCCTTGCTTCATTTTGCAGAGAATAAAGTCAAGTGGTTTATTTGGGAATTGTGTTTGTTATTTTAGTGATGGGGATTAACTTGGGGCTTCCAGGGTGCTAAGCAAGAGCTGTGCTACTGAGTTGCATCCCTAGCACTTAATAGCAACTCCTCCTCCTCCTCCTCCTCCTCCTCCTCCTCCTCCTCCTCTTCCTCCTCCTCCTGCTTCTTTTTCTTCTTCCTCTTCCTCTTCCTCCTCCTCCTCCTCCTCCTTCTCCTTCTTCCTCCTCATTCTTCTCCTCTTCCTCCTTCCCCTCAGGGAAGGAGGGGTCTCATGTAACCTAGGCTGACTAATCCTCCTGCCTCTGCTTTCCAAGTGTTGGGACTACAGGCATTCACCACCATACACCCTAGCTTTAGTGGCTTCTTTTGAGTCTGTTTTGCAAGTTTGTGTCTCAGCCAGGATTGGATTTGAAGTCTTCTAGAACTGGCTTCAATTTCATGGGGGAGGGGAAAGGGGGAAGAAAAAAAAAGCTTTGTTATACCATGTTAGTTCCCTGGGACAAAAATACTACATTTATTTTTTAAGGAACAGGTACTGGGAAATGGTCTTTGGTGAAATATCAATTCATCTGATTGACCGAGTATCTTCTTTGTTTAGAGAAGAAGTGACTTGATGACGTATTTACCTGTGGCTTTGCTTTGTGCTCTGTTCCCATGCCAGGTATTTCTCAACTCTTTGTGAAAGGAAGAAAGAAAACACCAGAGCCCAGTCAGCCCAGCTACTGAGGGAAGTTTCCATGGTGAAGTCTAATCGAGGCTACCTGGGAACAGTGCACAGTGAATGTTGTAAGTACAACCAGGAGCCATGTCTGCCGTAGCTTGCCTTGTAAGGATGCAAGCAGCCAGGGAATGAGGGGCCGTTAGTGCGAGCCTTGGGTGATTAGCCCATAGCTCCCTTGTGAGCTTGCCTTTCTCTCTGCTTCTTTGGGACACTGCAGATGGTGTGCTTATGGATCAAAAGTGGAATGCAGTGATTCTTTATCACAATGTTCTTCCTGCTGCTATGTCACAGGGCTTCTCATTTAGAGGGGCCATTGTAGCTCCCTTAGGTCGATGAAGCTAACACCCTGGCTTTTCACCCAGCTAAGATTCTTATTTACCTCGGACCTCTTTTTTATACAGAATTTTTTTTTTTCTGACTTCCAAAATCTCAAAACTTATGCAAGGACCAAGTTTGGTGGCACAAACCTTTATTCCTAGCACTCAGGAGGCAGAGGCAGGCAGATCTCTGTGAGACGGAGGCCAGCCTAGTCTACATAGTAAGTTTTAGCTAGCTGGGGCTACAGAGAAACTCCTCTCATTGAAAAAGGTCATGCAGCCGCCTTTAATCCTAGCACTCGGGAGGCAGAGGCAGGCGAATCTTTGTGAGTTCAAGGCCAGCCTGGTCTACAGAGTGAGTTCCAGGACAACTGGAGCCACAGGGAGACCCTGTCTTGAAAAGACCAAAAAAAAAAAAAAAAAGTTTATTTGGGTGCTTCTCCAACTCAGAATTGTCTGATGTACTGGCTTTTATTGGGGTAATTGTTTGCAATGTAGAAAATAGTAAATAGTGCCCCATGTCAGCTGAAGGTTCTTGAAATGTTTTAGTGTCAGGTAGTAGCTGAGGCGACCTGCTCCAAGCTGCTCCAAGTTCATTTGCTGTGAAACATGTGTTTACCCAGGTCTGCTACTAGGCGGTGACTATGTCACGCACGCGTGCACGCATGCGCGCGTGCGTACACACACACACACACATACACGTATGTGCATGCACATTTAGGAGACTGTTAAACAGAGTTCAGGAAAAGAAAGAATACAGCTACAGGAAAGCCCTAGCTGGCCAGAGTGCGCCTCTGAACAAAGGGGTAATAATACCTTCAGATCTTAGAGTGTGAAGGGAAGGGCTGACTTAAGTTAGAATTTGTATGTTTTGCATGTCTATGAACATTTGTAGTATGTGTATTTTTATATATTATATCCGTATATCCACATTTTGAACTTTTAACAAGGTTTCTATTTATTTATTTTGTGGAGGTGAATAAATGGCATGGTACTCCATTCCTTGTGGCGGTCAGAGGGCAATTTGTGGGAGTTGGTTCACTCAATCTGTGTGGGTTCCAGGGATCAAACTCAAATCTTCAGGCTTGACTGCAGTTGCCTTTATCAGCTGAGCCATCTCACCAGTGCCTGAACTTCTTAATAATTCACAGTACCTTTTTTAATCACCCCTTACTCTTTTTTTTAATTTTTTTTTTATTAATTTTATTTATTTCTGTATGTGTATGAATGTACTGTCTGCATGCAAGTTTGTGCACCCGTGTCGTGCAATGCCGCGGAGGTCAGAAGAGGGTGCCGGACTCCCCTGGAACTGGAGTTCTCCTGGAACTGGAGTCCCAGACGGTTCTCAGCCGCCATGTGGGTGCCGGGGATCGAACCCGGGTCCTCTGCAAGAGCGGTCGGCGCTCTCAACCGCTAGGCCATCTCTCCAGCCCCAAATCACCCCTTACTCTTTTCATTACCTAAAAGATTTCATAAAAGCAAGATATAACCAGTAAAGGGAGAAAAGGTGTTAATGTCAGAATGAATTTTTAAACAGAATTTCATTATTTTCTAAACATTTGTCTTAAAATATATATCCATATTTCCTTGGGGTTAAATAATAATATTTAAATGAACTTGTTAAATTCAAAACTTTCTGGGATTAGAGAGATGGTTCAGTAGTTAAGAGCAAGTACTGTTCTTCCAGTGAACCAGAATTCAGTTCATAGCACTTACATCTGTGAAGCTCATAAATACCTGTAACTTCTGCTTCAGGGAGTCTGACACCCACTTCTGGCTTCCATGGGTACCTGTACATACATGCATACATTTTTTAAACAAATTTTTACATCCAAAGCTTCTATCTGGATATAGTGGTACATACCTTTAGTCCCAGCACTTAGGGGGCAGAGGCAAGTGGATCTCTGTGAGACGAGACTAGCCTGATCTACCTATCAAATTCAAACCTCTTCTCAAAAAAAAAAAATTGCCAGGCATGGTGGTACACATCTTTAATCCCAGCACTTGGGGAGCAGAGGCAGGCAGATCTCTGTGAAGCTGAGGCCAGGGGGACTACAGGGGTACCCTGCCTCAAAAAAGACCAAAAGAGAAAATTTCCCAGTGACTCACTATAGATCCTGGAAGCTGCTGGTGTTTGGATGTGTGATCCTATGGGCTCCAGCAGAACTTACACAGCCTCTAGCACCATGGCCGTAGCTTCTAAGTCTTTGGGTTGCTATATGCCATTCGTTCACCGAGCTGTAAACACCTTGGTTTGAAGTCCTCACTGGGGCAGGGCACAGTGTATACACTTTCTTACTCCAACATTATCAGACAAGTTTGTATCACAGCAGGGCATATGGATCCAAAGCATTTGTGACAGCATGCACAAGACCTGTGTAAGCTCAGGCCAGACAAATTCCCAGCTTTTGAGTGGGGATGTGGGTCAGTAACCCCGGCCCTAGTGGAGGAACTATTGGTAACTAGTAGTTACCAGGAGAGGGAGACTTAGTTTTCTTTTTAAATTTTTTTATTTCTGTTTTATGCACATAAGTGTTTTGCCTCCATGCATGTACAGGTACCATAGTGCGCAATGCCTGTGGGGGGCAGAAAAAGATTTTGGAGTCCCTGGAACTGGAGTCACAGATGATTGTTAGCCCTCATGTGAGTTCTGGGACTCAAACCTGGGTCTTCTTCAAGAGCAGCCAGTGCTCCTAACTACTGAGCCATCTCTCCAGACACCAGTTTTCCTTAAGGTTCTGATGCCAGGCAATTGGCCAGGCTCCAGGGAATAAACCTGCAGTGGATTCGGGACACAAAGTGGACTTGATAGGCCTTAATGAAATAATAGAAGACATGAAATGGTGGGAGGTAGTAAGGAGTGCAAATATGATCCAAATGGATACCACTCAAAAATTCAGTAATTTGGGGCTGGAGAGATGGCCTAGCGGTTAAGAGCACCGACTGCTCTTGCAGAGGACCCGGGTTCGATCCCCAGCACCCACATGGCGGCTGAGAACCGTCTGTAACTACAATTCCAGGAGAACTCCAGTTCCAGGGGAATCTGACGCCCTCTTCTGACCTCCGCGGCATTGCACGACATGAGTGCACAGACCTACACGCAGACAATACATTCATACACATAAATAAAGAAATTTAAAAAAAAATTTAAAAAAAATTCAGTAAATTTTTTAAGTTCCTCTTGCTATTATTGGAATAATTTGGGGCCTTGGAGTATTGTATATTATGCAAGGGTGTTATGGTATTTTTCTACAAATTCTGCCAGTCAGGTGATTTTTCTTTTCAGGTGCTGGTATCCTGGGAAGTATCTTATAGAAAAGAACATTAGGTCTCAGCTTTGATTTACCTGAGCAGAGCAGTTAGATAAGCAAGGCAAGTTTTGTGTCTAACATGGTAGGTTTTCTTTTTAAATTCTTTCTTTGAAGGGCTCATATCAGACTTCAGGAATTAAGCAAGGCTCTCAAAGAAGTTCTGAAGTGTAAGCTTTGAGATGCCACATGGCAGACTTTGAAAATTCTTCTGCAAACAGACTGTGTTGAGAAGAAAATACTATATTCTGGTGACCTCTTTAATCATGCTGAGAACTTTCTTTTCAAAAGTAGATTGCTTCAGATGAGAGTGGTTCCTATTTAGTAAACTGAATGTCATGACCTCTCCCCGCCTTGGTCCACACTGCTAACCCTCAGTTTCTGTTTTTCACTGACTGGTCTTCAGTATCCTGAGTACCTTTTCAGCCGTGTGCCACAGGGGAGTATTATACATGGGGCATTATTATAAAGGCAAGTGAGCTTCAGGGAACTTGTATTTGCACTCAGGCAGATGTGGCGAGGCTGTCGGAGGTGTGAATAATGACCACGCCAGTGTTGGGCTGAGTGGCCTGGCCTCGGAAGCCTTTGCAGACACTATCTCCAAGCCGTTACTCTTACCATCCACCCTCTGCTTGTCTCATTAACCTCCTCTCAGCTGTCACCATCGTTCTCACTGTTGGCCCTTATCCATGAAATTGTCTCCAACTAGGGTGTGGTGCCATTGTGCCCTGTATAAAAAGGGAGAGGCTGTGAGCACTGAATGAGGGGTCAGGAGACTTGAGTTTTGTATGCAGTGCTGCAGTTGGCCCTGGGATCCATGGAGACCCATTTAATGATGGGCAGTATGAGAACTGAGATCGGCGACCTCTGTTGTTCTAGCACTCTGTGCGGAGCGTCAAAGTGTCACTCAGCTATGAAACAAATTGGACCTTCATTTACCCTCTTTGAGTCCTAAAAATCAATGATTTGGCAAAATCTAATTTACAGGTGTTTTTAATTTTTTTATTTATTATTTTTACGTGTATGAATGTACTGTCTGCATGTAGGTTGGTGCACCCATGTCATGCAGTGCCACAGAGGTCAGAAGAGGGTGTCATATGCCCCTGGAACTGGAGTTAAAGATGATTCTTAGCCGCTATGTGGGTGCTGGGACTCGAACCCAGGTCCTCTGCAAGAGCAGTCGGTGCTTTTAACCACTGAGCCATCTCTCCAGCCCCTACAGGTGTTTTAATACATTGAACATAATCTTATGATTTAAGAAAGAGGGGGCTCCTGAAGATGGCTTCGTCTGCACAAGCACTTGCCATCAACTCTGACAAACATGTGCTCAATCCCCAGGACTCACATGGTAGAAGGAGAGAACTGCCTGCAATTTGTCCTCTGACCTCCACATATAACATGCTCACACACAAACATGTACACACAAATAAATACATGGATGTAATAAAGTATTTTGTAATTTTTTATTTATTTTTTTATTTTATATGCATGAGTATTTAGCCTACATGTATGTAAGTGCACCTTTGTCTTGAATTGGCCACGGAGGACTGAGGAGGGGATCAGATCCCCTGGAACTGGAGTTACAGACAGTTGTTAGTCATCATGTGGGTACTAGGAACTGAACCTGGGTCCTCTGTAAGAGCAACCAGTGCTCTTAATTGCTGAGCCATTTCTCAAGGCCCATAAAAATATTTTTTTAATGACGTGTTTGCATGTGTGTCTGGAGGCATGTGAACAGGAGTGCAGTTGCCCTGGGAGCCCACAAGAGGATGTCGGATTCCTTAAAACTAGAGTGACGGGCTGTTGTGCTGGAAACCGAACTAAAGTCCTCTGCAAAAGTAATATGTGCAAAAAAGAAATAATATGTACTCCTAATTAACCTCTGAGCCATCTCTCCAGCCCTGCCCCCCTCCCTTGAATTTTTAAATTACATCTTTCATCATCATGAAACCTTCAGCAAGACCTTTCCAGGTACTATATGATGCTTCGAAAGTATCCATTTGAAGCTGGGCGTGGTGGTGCATGCCTTTAATCCTAGCACTTGGGAGGCAGAGGCAGGCAGATCTTTGTGAGTTCAAGGCCAGCCTGGTCTACAGACTGAGTTCCAGGACAGCTGGGACTACAGGGAGACCCTGTCTTGAAAAGACCAAAAAAAAAAAAAAAAAAAATGTATCCAGTTGAGAGCATCTAAGAATATAACTTTATTCTTTTGAACTTATGGTTCACACTCATTGACCACTTTTAAATTTAAATAAGAGCTGTCTACAAATATTTGGATTGATTGATTGATTGATTGATTGATTGATTGATTGAAATGGAACCCTGGATCTCAACCTGTCAAGCAAGCACTCTACCACTGAGGTATACCTCCAGGCCAGAAGTCATTTTTGAACTTGACTATTTCCTCCAAAATTGTTAAATGCAAGAAGACTATGGTCTGTATTTCTAACTAAGTAGGACTTCTTTATTGTTGCTGTTTGTTTGTGAGACAGGATTGCATGTATCTCAGATTGGCCTCATACTCAGTATGTAGTTGAGACTGGCCTTGAACTCCTGATCCTCTGCCTCCAACTCCCAAGTGCTAGAATTATAACCTTGTACACATGGAATGTATACTAATAGTCCTACAATGGAAGTAAGACTTCCATTATATTGTCATAACTACCTTCTGGCCTGTATAAAGTAGCATCAGCCCATCTTTCTCCATCCCCTAGGCTGTTCTTCTTTTGAACTTTAAATATCATCCCTGTATTTGTTAGTCACTGTTCTCCTAAACTAGATGGTGTGTTCCAGGGGGGTAGAGGAAATTTTGACTATTCTTATTCCCTGGTGATGGTAGCACCTGAAATCCTGCTTGGCCTACAATGGGCCCTCAGTGCACATTTGTAGAGTGACTGTCTAGGAACAGATTAAGGATGTCCTAGGCTCCTCCTCTGTATACCTAAGTCATAAGGAAGAGGTGCAGAACATGAACTCAGTTCTGATGAGAATTGCTTGACTCTGACAGCAGTTAAGAGTCACTTCTGACAGAAGTGGCACTGATGGTCCAATCTCCCTCCCTCCCCTCCCTCCCTCCCTCCCTCCCTTCCTTCCTTTCTTTCTTTCCTTTTCATGTGTATATTAGAGAAAGCTTTACTACCTTTTACTCTTACTATGAGAGAGAGACAGAGAGAGAGAGAGAGAGAGAGAGAGAGAGGGAGAGAGAGAGAGAGAATAGTGTATCCTCAAGTGTGTGTGCAGTTGTGTGTGCCCTTGTGTGACTGGAGACTTAAGGGGGATATGGAGTGTCTCATGTATCACTCTCCTCTGCCTTCCTCCACCCCACATTGAGGTTGTAGTGCCCACATGGCCGTGCCTGCCTTTTTATGTAGGAATTCAAACTCGGATCCTCATGCTTACACAGCAAGTTTCCTTACCCACCGAGCCATCAGCTCCCCAGCCCTAGTCCTGCCAGTTTCTCTTCTTTAGAAGTAGATGCTAAATGTCCATGATGTGTGTGAGGGAAGGAAAACATTCGTTTAAGGAAAAAGTCTTATAGAAATGTCGATAGGAACTTGGTGACTTTCTGATATGTAAAAACATCCTTCACTGTGTGTATTTCCTCCCCTTTTCTGTCAGAGTAGTTTGTGGTTGGTTGTTCAGAGCAGCCTGGCCTGGCTTTTGTCTCTTACAATCACATCATTTCATTGATATTTGTATTCCTTTTCTATCCGGCATGTGGCTGGTCTGGAAATGCTGCATTGGCCAAAAGTTCTACGTAGACTAGAAGTCAATCAAGATGGAGGTGAAAGGCCGAGGAAAGAACTGGCATGCTGGTACCAATGAGGCCTGACTCCTGCACTGTGGTGAAGCCAGTCCAGACCTCCACACCTCCTTGCTCCTGAGAATGGCGGGAATAGAGATGTCTAGAATTTTGTGTGTTTCTGAACAACTGCCCGGAGTGCAGCTTAGATTATCCCTAAGACAGGATGGAGAGAGAAACACACAGCGTTCTCCCTGTTCAAACAGTATCCCCGTGTTGTTAGGAGTTTCAAGAAATGGGATCTGAATTTCTAGCCTTCAGAATAAAAGAATTACATACACCCATGCTAATGAGATGACTTGGGGATTTCCCTATGGGTCTGTCAGTTTGAACCTGTTAGGTTTTCCAATTCTCTAGCATGCTCATAAAATATTCTGAAGTAACTTCAGGTCAGCAGAGCTAGAGAGACTTTGTTGTTAGATACGTACTAGGGAAACAGCCTCCAAGCCTTAGTCCTTGTTTGAAATCACCTTGCAGTCTGGCCTGAATATGGTAGACTTCAAAAGGCTCTGACTAGAAACTTGAGCCACTTTTGGGAACTGGCGAAGTTCCACTAAGGTTTCCTGGGTGCCCGTTTGCATCTCAGACATTCTGAGGATGCAGATTTCATACTGACAGCCTCATTTGTTGAGGGCCATTGTCCTTCTATGTCATTTGGAGAAGGAACCTTTCTTGAGGCCCTTACATGGGTTACTGCTTATATATGTATGCTCTGAGAAGGCAAGGGATGCTGTCAAACAATGGGTAATTACTTTTGATTGTTTCTCTAGGTCTAAAGTCTGAGATTTTGGTAGGCAGTCTTAATACCTGAGGCTCTGTGAGGTTGCTTCTCTCTGTTAGCATTGTAAGACTCACACTGCAGAACAGAGAGTTAGAAAAAAAGATAAGTCTTCTATCATCGTGTTCCTTTGATTTGCAGCAGCCTTTGCCTTTTCTCCTTTCTGCTCCAAGAAAGGAAGATATAGGTGTAGGATGCTGTTGTTCAAAAATAGGCCACTTGTACTTGTACAAACAGATTTCTTTTTCCTCCTCTCTAGCCACCTCAGGCTGCCGTAATTGTGCTTACGAATAGCTTCCCTCCCTTGACTCTCAGGGGACTGATAAATGAAATGTATTAATGTCAGAGAGTTACTGCTTAGCCATGCCACACATCGTTTGGAATAGAGTCATTAGCTAATCTACAGGGACTCCCTTGCCCCTTCTCTGTCACTCCCTTTAGGGGTCAGAGAAGCTGGTCATGGGTTGCTCCATGCTGTCTTTGGGATTTGCAGTTCAGGTTTCTAGCCTTTCTGGTGATCTATTTCGGTGCCTCAGCTGTGACACCAGTTGTCCTAGCAACCTGCTGGCTGGCCCTTCCCTAGGGACAATCGAGTGACTGGCAGTAGATGTGGGTGGCCTCCGGCAGGTCAGAGGGAGCTGGCGCTCAGCTGGCATAGAGAGGATTTTCCATTTCCTTCATCTGGGCCGGCGTCCAGGAAGAGGACACCACTTACTAGGTATATTCTGGGTGTGTCATTTACTGAGGATCAAGCACTACATGGTCTTGCTGGCACAGAAACATCTCATGGAGAGTAGCAAGCCAAGCCAACTAAAGAATCACTCGGGCAGCATGTAGGAATGCTGAACTAGGATGTCCAGGGATCCCGGCACATTTGATGATATCAGATTTTCTTGTGGATTGGGTTAATGTTTAGGCTGTTTATCAGCAGTGCTGGCATTCAGTGTTAAAGATGTGACCTGGGAGGACCCAGAGTTCAGGAGATGGAGAAAGAACGAGGGGAAACGCCAAAACAGCTGATCTTGCCTCCTTTCCTGTTGACGGGTCTGGCTTGAATGTATCTAGTGTGAGGAGAGCTTTCATACTGGGTTCTGGTAATTGATCCATGTTCCCGGCACTGAAGCAGAACACTGCTCACCTTGTGCTCTGATCTGTCAGTACTCCCTTCCTTTATACCACGGCAAACTGGCATTAATTGACTCTTCTCATTTTCTGACTTGGAACCACAAGGACATCGAAAGCCTCAAAGTCCCTAGCCTTGTTTGACCTTGCCTACTTTTAAATTAAAAATGTATTTATTATTCATTTATGTGTATGTGCCTATGTGAGTGCCTCTATATAAATGGAACGTGCATGTGGGTTCCCATGGAGCCCGCCTCAAGAGGGCATCAGATCCCCTGGAGCTGGAGTTAAAAGTGGTTGTAAGGCCCATGTACATGTACGGGGTGGGCTCTCTGGAAGAGCAGCAGGCACTGAGCCATCTCTCCAGTCCCAACTCTGCCAACTTTTAACTCTAAAATTGAGTAGTCCTGTCAAGTTCCATAACTACTTCATTGTGCCAGCTTCTAGACTTTCCTGACATTTTCCCCTGGAGATGTTAAGCACTTATGATGAAGAAAGAGACTAAAGGGTTGTTCTTTGCAGGAAGATAGAAAACCAAGGAAACTTGAGGAGAGGGCTGTCTCAGAGCATTTGATATGCACAAACGATGTAAAGAAAATACCCTTACCTTTCCCTTCATTAATATTCTTAGTCTCAGTGTTCCTTATCTTCTGAATGACCCAAGTTGAGCTAAGATAACGATACATGACTGCCACAAAAAAGCCAGCAAGACTCGACCTGAGCAAGTCAAGCATCCTTTACATATTCAACTTTATATGTTAATTTCCTTTTCCATATCCAGATTAGGGATAGATAATGAAGATGTGAAACTTAAGAGAAATAATTGTGGCATTTTACACACAATTGTGGGTGGTTCATTCATAAGAAATCATATAAATCATGGCTGGGGAGATATCTCTGTTGGTAGGGTGCTTTCCTAACTGGCAAAAAGCCTTATATTCAGTCCCCAGTATAACAGGGTATGGTGGCACAGGGCTGTAATTCCAGGACTTTGGAGGTGAAGGGAAGAAAATCAGAAATTCAAGATCAGCTCCAGTATGTTTGAGGCCAGCCTAGGATACATGAGACTCTGTTTCAAAACAAGAAAAGAAGAGAAATTAAGGAAAACAGGTTTGTTTGATGTGCCCACCTTGGTCATTATTTTGAAATAACTAACATGATAGAAGACAGTTTGTGTTCCTGGAATAATAAATACTTATCAGGTGAATTTTGATATTATAAAAGGAGTATTTTTAAAAAGATTATTGTATAATTCATAGCTGAACGCTTTGTGATAAGCACTCAATGTTATTAATGGCTCACTAGCATAAAGACAGCTCAGCTCCCTCGTGTTGATGTGATTAAGAAATACAACTAATGTGAAAGACCTTTCAGCTGGAAGACTAAAGTTTCTAGATTTGATGGTTGCCGTTTTATTACAGTGTGTGTGTGTGTGTGTGTATGTGTGTCTGTCTGTCTGTCTGTCTGTCTGTCTGTCACTCTGTCACTATGTATAAGGAAGTCAGAGGACAACTTGTGGAAGTCAGGCTTCTTCTCCCACCATGTGGATCCCAGTGATGGAAGGAAGTCAGGTCATCAGGCTTGGCAGCAAGTGTCTTACTTGCTGAGTAAACAGCCGTCTTGCTGGCCCTGATGGTTGCTTTTTAGAAAGAAATTCAGTGGAGTCGGTGATAACCCAGTTAGGTCTCATGAACATCACACTTCATACTTTATACAACCTGTCCAAACACACAGCAAATGGAAGCCCACTTAGAACAGAATGAACCTACCATCTCTCACTTCTCATTTGCTATTATAAAACACAGGAGCAAGTATGAATTAAATGACTAAGGAGAACATAGGGGTGCCTTGGGTTCCGCCCACAGCAGGGATTCAGGCTAAGAATAGCTGCTTAGAGCTCTCTTCCATTCCTCTCCCTCTGAAAGCATTTGCAAACTACTTTCTCAGTGCCTGTATTTTCTTGCCCTCCAAAGATATTATTGCACTTAACAGCATCAGATTTAAAGGGATTACAGTATCCAATAAGATAGCTTTGATAAAAGCATCAGGATTCAAATCCCAGACTTATCATTCATTAGCAGTGTATCTTTAGGGAAATTGTCCAACTTCTCTGAGCCTTATTAATCACATCCGAAAAATAGGAGTAATAGTACCTTCCTTGCAGGGGTCAGTTCTCTCCCTCTACTATTTGGGCCTCAGGGATGGAACTTGGGTCCTCAGGTTTGACAGCAAGCACCTGTACCTATTAAGCTATTTCATCTGCCCCTATGATGTCTTTATGACAAACGAGAGTTATTGTATGTTGCTGAGATGATCTGGTGGAGTGGTAACTTGGCAAAGTCAGTTCTGTATTGCTAATATCTACTGCTTTAACATCTGTAGTACATTAATTTTTTAACAATTTTTTAATATTTTATTTTTTATGTGTATGCATGCATGTAAGTGCACCTGTGTCATGCAATCCCCAAGGAGATTGAAAGAGGGTGTCAAATCCTCTGAAACCGCAGTTATCATTAGTTGTTAGCCACCATGTGGGTGCTGGGAATCAAACCTTGTTCCTCTGTAAGAGCCGTCAGTGCTCTTAGCCACTGAGCCATTTCTCTAGCCCCTGTAGTACATTAATTATAACAGCAAATGGAATAATATTTGTCAGAATCATGCGTGTGTGAGATGAGGACCCTTGGAGCTTTAGGTGAAATTTTTGTATTAGTCAAACTGAAAAGCACAGGCAGTTAAGAAGATAGGATGGTTTGCTTATATAAACAGCAGGGAGATTCCTGAAGGCAACTGATATGAATGGAACTCTGAAATAGAAGCACATGACAGTATGTTTTGATATAGTTACCATATCTAAGCAGCAAATAGATAAAATTGTCTAATCTAATTAGTTGGCATTGAGGACAGAAGAAAGCCTGGGACTAGAGGTCTGCATTCTTCTATCTTCTTTTGGCAAATGTTTACTGAGTATTTGTAAACACTGGGCATCCAGAACAGCTCAGGACCTTTCTATCACTGGGAGAAAATGAGAAAACAGACAACACTTGATACCATGAACAGAGCTCTTCCAGCGGTAACCACAACATACTAAGGACACAAGTTATGTGGCACCTTCTTCATCTATAAGCCGGAAGGATTAGTAGGTGTCAACCATAAAACTAAGGTGTATCAGTCAGCACATTCTGTATAACAAGTCATCCCTGTGTTTAGGGTGTTACAAAATATTGTATTGCTTATAACACTTGGTCTATTCTGGTCTGTGCTAGCTTGCCTGAAACTGGTTAATCTAGAATGGCAGTCAGAAAGTTAGAAGGCCTAAGGAACAGAGTTAACTGGCCCAAGGGATCGGGGAGGAACTTCAGTTGGGACAGCTTGTTTCTACTCCATGAAGCTAATCCTCCAGTAAACTAATCAGAACTGCTGCTTTCCCATCCCCTCTTCCCTTCCCTCTTCCCTGTCTTCCTTCCCTCCTCCCTTCTTTCTGCCCTCTTCTTAGTGTTTGTTTTCTGACAGGGTCTCACTCTGTAGCCCAAGCCAACCTGGAACTCATGGTGATCCTTCTGTTCAGACTTCCCAGGCACTGGGATTATGGGTGTGAGCCATTGTGTCAGTTTGATCTGAGCTTTTTCATACTGCAACTCAGGGAGCCCAAGAGAAGCAAAGCAAAGCAAATCTTCTTCACAAGTTCATTCAGCCTCTGCCCACAAGATGTCTGGTAATTTCTGAGAAATACCAAGACGAGAGGCTGGATCCTAAAGTCTCTTCTCTAAGCCACTAAGCTCTGGGAGCTTCTCTCTCTCTCTCTCTCTCTCTCTCTCTCTCTCTCTCTCTCTCTCTCTCTCTCTCTCTCTCTGAGTAAACAGCCATCTTGCTGGCCCTGATGGTTGCTTTTTAGAAAGTAATTCAGTGGAGTGGGTGATAACCCAGTTAGGTCTCATGAACATCACACTACATACTTTATACATACTTTATATATGTATGTGTGTTTGAGACATAGTCTGGCTCTGGAGTCCTGGCTGTCCCAGAGCTCACTATGTAGACCAGGCTGCCTTTGATCTCACAAAGATCCACCTGACTCTGCCTTCTGAATGCTTGATTAAAGACATGCACTACCATGCCAGGCTTTGAAGTACATCCTAAAGACAGGAGGAAAGTGACTGAAGGATTTAAGTGAGATGCTGGATTGATTGAAATAGTACATAACAACACTATAAGAAGACAAAAGCCTAAAAGCATTTGTGAACTTGAACTATTCAGGATCAGTCCCAGTATGTTCCAGAGATGGCTCAGAGAAGACAAGACAAGTGCACCTGGGTGCTGGTGCAGAGCTCATGGGTGCCTTTGAAACAATATGACCAGAAGAGAGGTTGGAGGTCCTCAAAGGTCTAGCAGAAATCCACAGACTCAGGTCCATCTCACCTGAGTGAGATCTGCTAGGAGCAGGGCACAGGGAGAGGCTTGGCCTCTGCTTCCATCTCTCATCACATCTCAGAGGGTTCCTCCCAGACTCTTATGGACTGTGGACTCTAAATAATACCCCAAGAGGACTTGGCTCAAAAATAGTTTGAGTGTGACTTCCTGTCATAATATCACAGGGTGGGCCCAGGCCTTCTCTTTCTACAAAGAACACTCCCCCCATAAAATCAAAATTAGATGGCGTGCTCCAGTGGTGGTGGAGGGTGTCTGGCGTTCTCTTGGAAATGCTTCCTATCCTATGATTAGACCTGTGTCCACCCACTCCTTCCCAGGATGACCTTTGAGTATAATTTTCTTTAAAAAAAAAACTAAAATGAAAATGAGCATTTCATTTCACTAAATTCAAATGAGCAAGAACCTGTGGTTGTTATAGGTACAGTCAAGGGCCCATTTGATCTCAGTGAAACTTACATGCTATTGAATGAGTATAGAAAGGTATTTCTCAGCTTTCAGACTCCAATGTTAAAAGGTTTGATGAAGGGGGCTGGAGAGATAGCCTAGCGGTTAAGAGCGCCGACCGCTCTTACAGAGGACGCTGGTTCGATCCCCAGCACCCACATGGCGGCTAAGAACCGTCTGAAACTCCAATTCCAGGAGAACCCCAGTTCCAGGGGAATCCGATACCCTCTTCTGACCTCCGCGGCGTTGCACGACACGGGTGCACAAACTTGCATGCAGACAGTACATTCAAACACATACAGAAATAAATAACATTAATAAAAAAAAAAAAATTTAAAAAAAAAAAAAAGGTTTGATGAAGAAAAGCAGGAGGGTCCTCCACACATCCGTGAAATAATGCATGGTGATTTGCCACATTTTCTTGTTTTTTTATTAAAGAGAGGAAATGTAAGCCTGTGGATGGTGAGTGGTTCCTGCTCTCTGTACCTTGAAGGGTTTCTTCCTTTAGGTAAATATTGAAACTAAATGGGAAAGAGCTGGAGAGATGGCTCAGTGCACAGGCTGGTCTTCCAGACAACCCAGGTTTAATTACCAACCCCCACATGGCAGCTAATAACCATTTGTAATTTTGGTTCCAGGGGATCCAATGTCTTCTCCTGACCTCCATGGGCATTGCATGACATGGGTACACTTATATACATATAGGCAATACACTCATACACATAAAAATATTTTTTAAAAAGGAAATAAATGGGACTCAAGAAGAAAGGGAAGTTGGAGGAGAGCTAAGAAGACCTGCATATCTTTTTCTCAGACCAGATGTGCCATTTTGTCAGTGTGGATTTGCAAAATCCCACTTGGAGTTTGAGCACCCTTTTAGACAAATCACCTCCTCAAGAGATGGGTAAGTACCTGATCAAATTAGGTCTTCATCTTGTAGCCATTGGTCGGTTCTGTCAAGTTCAGTGGTCCTCCAGTGCGTATCTGGGGACTGGGGCTCGTCCCCTCCACATCCCGCTCCCTGAGTGGAATGCCTCGTCAAAGCCAAAGAAGGTCTGAAAGTCCCAGGGTGCAGTCACAGCTATAACACTCAGTCACTGCTGAGCAACATAGCAAGCATTTTAGACATTTTTATCAGAGAGTTTTAGTTAAACCATTATGTGAAGGACTGATAAAGCAATGTGTGATAGGGGAAACTTCATAATTTGAAGTGCCCAAATATGGCTTCATATTCATGTGAAATGGAAAGAAAAACATAGTGTGTTTGGGAATTCCTGATTCTGCTTATTTGCTTTAATAGCAGATCATTGAGTAAACACTGACTCATTGCCTTCTATACTGGAAGGAAGATAGGGCTTGCTATGCTCAGTCTGCTCCAGCTTCCAGAACAGTGTGTGGAAACCAATATCAGATGAAGGAATGAACTCAGCACTGTAGGCGACTAGAGAAATGGCCAGCTTCGCATTCCCCTCCTGTACAAACACATGACCTTATGTGACATTTTGCATAAGACATTAAAGAGAATTGACTTCTCTTTATCACCACTCGGCCTTTGTGTTTTGGGCATATGGGGTCTAGTAGAGGAAAGCAGGGTCTGGCTTTGGAAGACGAGTGCTGGTACCTATGTGTGGACTCTGCCACCTGTGCATTGCTTCCCTGAGTTTTTATTCGTCGTAGCTTAGTGCATGATGATGTAGTTAAGCTACAACAGAGGTGGGTGTACAATTACAGTCACACCACACAGTGATCAGATCTACTTCCTGTTACTTCTTTAGAAAATCTAATTCATTTAAGTCTGAAAGAGTGAGAATTTTTGCAGAGCTACACTTAATTGCCTCTTTGATTAGTGTATAGAGCAGTCATTATAATCTAACAGGTGGTATGAGACCGATGAAGTAATACCTATTAAGTATTTTGAGTATCCTATAAGGGAGGAGAAGCTACCCCAACCCTGAGTCATGTGGCTCTATCAACATTTTCTTAATTTAAAAAAATATTTCATTTGTTATATTTATTTTATGTGTATGAGTGTATTACTTGCATACATGTTAGTGCACCTGTGTCATGCAATGCCCATGGAAGTCAGAAGATGACATTGGATTCCTCTGGAACTGGAGTTATGGATGATTATAGCCACCAGGTAGATTCTGGGAACCAAGCCTGAGTCCTTTGCAAGAACAGCCTTTTTTATTAAGATTCTCTGGATATGACAATAACAATGTACTCTCCCTTTCTTACACACACACACACACACACACACACACACACACACACACACACACACACTATAGAAGCCCACTTGAGTGCAGAGGTGAGAGAACTCCAAACAAGAAACCCTTGCAGTCTGCTGACTTTCTAATCTTGCTGTATGATTTGAGCATAAGGTAGGTAGTTAGGGGCTATAATTTTCATTAACCTTGAAATTAAATCCGTTCCACTCCCTCAAGTCTGCCTGTCTTATCTGTTGGTGAATTTGATTTTGTTTGTTCCTTTGTTCATTTTTAGAGACAGTGTCTCGTTGTAGCCCAGGCTGGCCTTGAGCTCCCTGTGCAGATGAAGATGACCTTGAGTTCCTCATCTTCCCGCCTTCACCTCCGAGTGCTGAGATTACTGGGTGCATCGCCACACTCAAATTTGATTTCTTCAATTTCCAAATACAGCAACCTCAAAGACGTTGAGGTCCAAGGCAGGCATAGCTATTTATTCCTCTTAGTCTTAAGTTACTCACTTATTTCAGTTATGAAACCGAAAACTCAGAATTAGATTCTGTGATTAAATTGTGTCGTCATGGCTGGAAATTATTTAGCAAAAAATATGTTCCCTGTCTATATAACAAGTTCCTTTTTAAATTTTTAGTTGCGATTTCTGTTCTCTGATGAAGATCTTTTCAGAGAAAAGGGAGAACATTAGAATGAGAGAAGAGTGAGGCTTGTTTCTGAAGGACCCCTGTGGAGTGGGACAAGTTTTTCTGTAGCACCATTTGATTTCAGGGGATCCTACCTGCTGATCCCTTTGTCTTCTATCTCTGGTCAAATCCGGCCCATGAGTGCTTCACTCAGTCCATACAGCTTGAATGGCCTGTGAAGAATAACCTTCCCATAAGAACAGTAAATGATCATCTGACGAAGAGGAAGCCTATATGGTTGCATTTTTCCAGAGCTGGGGGTACAAGGTTGAATGTCTGCAGTAGTAAAACTTCAGCCAATCTTGGGGAAGCTCCTGCAGGTGCCGTTTCACCGGGCAGGTGAGAAAGCGAGCCACTTTCTACCTGTCTGCCTTACGTACTATTCATTTTGACTTCTGTCTAGCAAATACCCTTATAAAGTGAGGTAGTCAAGGAACTCTGATGTTAGTTTCAAAGTTATGATACAGTTCACAAACTTACATTTTTCCATTTTCATTGTGGTAAAAATATGTATAGTGAACTTTTCTATCTCTACCATTTTTAAGTATACAGTTCAGTGATATTTCATCCATCCATCCATCCATCCATCCATCCATCCATCCATCCATCCATTTCGACTCTTCTTGCAAAACTGAATCCTGGGCTGGCAGGGTAAAGGCATCTGTCCCCCAAGCCTGATGACCTGAGCCCAACATTTCCCTGGGCCCAACATAACAGAGGGAGAGAACTGACCCTGAAAGTCCTCTAACTGTGTCCTGAAGGTTGTTCTCTGATCTTTACCCATGCATTGTAAAAAATGTGTGTCCACACACATACATGCATACACACACACACACACAGAGAGAGAGAGAGAGAGAGAGAGAGAGAGAGAACAATTTAATGTAATAAAAATTTACAAAAAAACCTCCTGAATCTGGACCAGTAAAACAGTAACCCTGCATCCTTCCCTCCCTACACCCTTATGAGCATCATTCTGCTTCTTGCCTTCATAATTTTAGCTGTGCTGAATTCCTTCTATAAGAGGACTCCTACACTATTTGTCCTTCTGTGACAGGTCTGTTCATGTCACATAATGTCCTGGAGGTTCATTCATGTTGCAGCCTGTGTCAGAGTTCCTTTTAAAGACTAAAGGTTAGCATTGTATAGGTAAATCACATTTTGCATTTTGCTTCTCTGTGCATCCACAGATGAACACTTGGGTTGTTTCCATCCTTGCATTATTATGAATGATGATGCTATAAACGGGGGGGGGTTTGCAAATATCTCTCCAAGGCCCCTCAGCAACTTTCTCTCATGTTTTTGTTAGACACAAGTGCTACAAAGAAGCACCCACTGCCTTCTTTTAGCCTTTTGTAATGACAGAACAGTAGGCAGACTTTCCGCCTAGTGATGTTATTTGAAGTTTCCTCTTTGAAGATCTCTTGTCTGCTGCCTGAAATGCTCCAGATAGCATTCAGTCCTCCAACATCAGGCAAAATCTTCAACTTGTTTTCCATTAAAATGCAAATGATCTTGGGACACAGGCCCCAGATAAGGTGTGGGTGTGAATGAGTTTAGTCAGATCCCATCATAGACGCTTGTCTGCCCCTTCCCAGCTCCTGGCCGCTTGCTCCTGGCACAGCTGCTCCTTATCCTATTCTTGTGTTACTACAAATATCACCCCGGATAGGACTTGCTTGCATTTTTCTTCTTCTGATAGAATAAAAGCTTCTTGGCAAGTAGACATGTCTACCCCGGAAAGGTGTGTGGATCTACCTTGATTCTTTCTGCCTTCATTCTGTAGAAGTTCCACTAAGTCAGCTCCTCATGTCCTATCCCACAGGAAGGTGACAGGGCAGGGGCCATTCCGGGGTAGCACTGGGGAACATCAGAATTGTTCTTTCCCGTGCCAATGTCTTGATGAGGTATGATCATTCTGTAAATACCTGTGTCCTCTCTGCTCAGGGTTAGAGGAAGCCCTCTTCAAAAGAGGGTAGATTCTTGGTGCTGATTTGTAATTGGGTCTGCCAGTGGCTCACAGCCCAGCACAGCACCAATTGTCACCAGACTGGTACCTGCTCATTAATCCCACCATGCAGTGGCTGCCGTGGAAACAGGCATTATTCTGTTACTCTGATAATAGTTTGGTGGTATATCCCCTTTCTGAGGTAATAGCCAGTCTTGAGCTAAATTATCACTTTAGCCTCTCGCTTCAGTTACTGTTATGGCTAACAGGAGACACATTTTTATTCTTTTATTGTTACTGTAACTGTTATTCTTATGATTATTGCTGCAATTCCCTAGTTAAAGGATAACAAGAGCTTTGGAACATTCAGTGGTCACTTGATGGAAGCAGGCATTGAATGCTTTTACAGAGACCATGTTCGTGCTTTGTATGAAACAGGAAAAGCAGGAGTAAATGGACTCCTCATGCAAGCTGTCAACCCTTTTGTAGGGAGTGGGAGCTCAGGTTTTTCCCCTTTGAACAAGATTAGTAACAGGCAATAACATTTATTATTTTTATTTTATGTGTATGAGTGCTTTGCCTGCATGTATGTAAGTGTACTGGTGTTATGTAGAGCCCACAGAGCACAGAAGAGAGGATTGGATCCCCTGGAACTGGAGTTGCAGATGGTTATTAGTGGCCATATGGTGCTGGGAATCAAACCTGGGTCCTCTTGCAAGAGCAGCCAGTGCTCTTAACCACCGAGCCATCTTCTCCAGCCCTAAAATTAACGACTTTGAGTTTTTCTTTATATCATACCTCAAGGCAATGTAGGACACTGCTATTGATACCAATATTCTAAGGAAATGTAGTCAATAGCTGAAGTGAATTTAGGCCAATAGAAAGGAAGAGTTAGAAGCAGGTGGCTGTGGGGGAAGGGTATTTCCTGAAATAGGCTGTGAAGTGAACTTGTAGTTGTGGGGAAATGATAGATGAGGCAAGACATTACATCCGGGATTCTGGAATTTCTGCTCTTCCATGGCACCTCTCTAGACCCCAAGGGCCACCATGCCATTCTCTTCTCTATCTATAAAGCAAAGTTTGGATAAACACATCAAAGGTTAGAACCTGACATGGTGGTCGAACCATGTATCTGTCTAGTACGTTGATGTATTCACATCTCGGTTGTAGAGTAACTATGACCTCTGCTGTCTCCGTATCTTTGTGAATAGTTCACACCATGGGTTGTTTCTTCATGTCTGTGCATTTGATGATATTTTTAGCCAGGATGTTATTCTAAAAACAATTTTTAGCACAGACTAATTAAGAAACCTCCTTAGAAGCTAGAGGCAGGAGCTAGCAGTGTGCTGGGGGCTGCTCTGTCTACCCAGGACAATTTGCGTTGCTTTTTTTTTCTCTTCAGATGACTTTAGCCATTTGGAATTTCCATGCCTGTTTTCCCCTTCTGCATCAGGATGTGGCTGTTGAAGTCATTTCTGTAATGAGAGGCCGCAGCATGCTGATCTAAGGCACGCACTGGCTTTTCTGTCATGCACTAGCTGGTCTGGCCCTAACAAGGAGAATGCTCCTGAAAGCTTGAGTTATGGGGATGGAAGAAAATTTCATTCTTTTACTGAAAAAAAAAGTCTTTCTACACAGAGTCTCAGGAATAGCTTGAAGAGGAATTAGAGAAGTGTTGTTGCTGCTGGTACACAGTCACCTCTGTTAGTATAGCAGTTTATGTTTCTTTCTAGAAATTTCCGCCACTTCCTCCCTCTCCCCCTCTTTCTCCCTTCTTCCTTTCTTTCCGCCCACCTCTCCTTTCTTTTTACTTCCCTTCTCTACCTTCCTTTTTCTTCCCTTTCTTTTCTTCCATTTCCTTCTTCCTTTCCCTCCCTCCCTCCCTCCTTCCTCCCTCCCTCCCCCCCTCCGTCTTCCCTTGTCTCTTCTCTCTCAACCCTTTCCCTTTCACCTGATCTCCCTCTCGACTTTTTTCTCTCTGCTTTTCTTTAATTTATTCTTTCTTTCTTCCTTTTTTTTGAGACAGGGCCTCACTCTGTGGCCCAGGCTAGTCTTGAACTTACTGTGTCATCCAGATTGGCCTTGTACTCAGGACAATCCTCCTGACTCAGCTTCCTGAGTCCTGTGATCACAGTCATGAGTCACCCCACTTGGTACAGAATATTTTCCATGATCACACATAAAATAAATTTATATAACTTTACAAAAAAGTAGAATCCTGTTTGATACACATCTCTGAACCTTCTTTCTTCACACTGAAATATGTTGTCAACATCTTGCTGTGTTCATAAATAGAAGTGTTTAAAATATCTGTGTGATAGTTGGGATTTCTAGGGTTTAGATGTAAGAGAGAAAGTTCTTTAGCTTCTCTGAGGTAAGTGAATGTGTCCCCTTCCTCCCTTCTGTTTCTGTCTCTTCTGCTGGTATCCACGCTGTGACCCCTCCTAAATGCGTGCAATCCAAGGAGAAAACTTAAATAAGAAATCTTGGAATTCTACTGGATAGTTTGATAGTTGGGTTCTCTCGTCAGACTCAAGACTCAAATTCAAGAGAAATTGTCACATTCTATATGGCATTTGTTTGTTCATTGGTTTGTCTTAAACAGGGTCTTCCATAGCACAGGCTGACCTCAAACTTCATATGTAGCCAAGGTTAGCCTTGGCTTCTTGAACCTCGAGCCTCTGCCTCCCAACTGCTGAGTGTAAAGTATGTACCACCTTGCTTCATCCTTGTCTTTTCCTAGAATTGTCACTTTCTCAGAAGCCCCCTGTGCCTTCTGTTTACCCTCCCTAGTGGCTGATGATGTGAAACCTCACTGCAATGGGCCCCTCTGTCTCTCTGTGCTTCATGATGGTTGGACATTTCCCTGTTCTAGTGTGGATTCCTTCATGACCTCTCCCAGTTGTCTGGAGTAGCCCCGCTACCTTTAAACTCCACCTTTAACTCCTAATCACAGCCTCTCCTTGACACACCTGTCTTTACCTGCAGTTCTTGGACCTCTGTCTTCTGCTGGGGTCATGTTGACCCCCCTTTCCAGAGGTCTCTCAAGGCCCTTGTCTTTGAATCCCAGTCACCATATCATCCCGTCACTTGGCCAGCAAGTGTCTGCCCTTCCTCTTCCACACGCCTGGCTAGGATTCATCTTTATTGCCTTTCCTCTGATTAGTCCCACTTGGCTCTATCTGGTATCTGGAGGGAAAACTTGAAACAGCTGACACAACAGGTTTTTTTTGCTTTTTTTTTCCCCCCCAAAGCCAGCTTTATTTTTTAATTACGAAGCTTTGATTGTATTTTTTAATGAGTTCAGGTTTATAGAAAAATTGACTGGAAAGTACCAAGAGTTCCTGCATTCCTGATGTATTAGTCACTTTTCTGTTGCTGTGATAAAACACCATGACCAAAGGAACTTATAAAAGGAAGAGTTTATTTGAGCTTACGATTGACAGTTCCAGGGAATTAGAGTCCATTGTGGCGGAAGGCATGGCGGCTGGAGCTGGAGCAGCAAGCCGAGGGTCACATCTCGCAATGAGCACAGGAAGCAGAGAGCGACTGGAGACCACAAGGCTTGTTAAACTCAGTAAGCCTGCCCCCAGTGACATACTTCCTCTAGCACGGCCACACCTTCTAAGACCTCCAAAAACAGTGCCACCAACTGGAGACAAAATGTCTGAATACTTAAAGCCTATGGGGGACACTCATTCAAACCACCACCCTTGGGCTCCTGTTTCTCCTGACACGCAATGTCTCCTAGTGTTAACATCTCAAAGTGTACACTTGTCATAATTGGTGAACTAATATTGATGCACTGTTTGTTTTTTTTTTTCTAAAAATTTTTTTTATTATTATTTATTTTTGTATGTGTATGAATGTATTGTCTGCATGCAGGTCTGTGCACCCTTGTCGTGCAATGCCGCGGAGGTCAGAAGAGGGTCTCAGATTCCCCTGGAACTGGAGTTCTCCTGGAACTGGAGTTACAGACGGTTCTTAGCCGCCATGTGGGTGCTGGGGATCAAACCCGGGTCCTCTGCAAGAGCGTCGGTGCTCCCAACCGCTAGGCCATCTCTCCAGCCCCCGATGCACTGTTTTTAACTGAAAGCTGGAGTTTACTTGTGAGTTGGTTCTTTGTACATTCTGCGTGTAAAGGCATGTGTCCTTCACTTTTTTTATATTAAACACCTTTACTAATAGAAAAAAAAAAAAAACCCTCTCTCTTCTACCTATTTAAGGCTTCCCTCCCAATCTGTAAACCTATGGTCTTTTTACTGTTCCTGTAGAATTTTCCCTTTGCAGATGTCACAGCTGGCAAGGTCTAGTAATATTCCTGTCTCCACCTCCCACAACCCTGAGGTTACGGACACACACAGCCATGCCTTTCTCCATGGGCACCGGACATTCAGACTCAGGACTTCAAGCTTGAGCAACAAGCATGCTTACCCACCAAGCCATCTCCTCAAACCTGATAACATAATTTTGACAGGAACAAATGTTTTGAAAATTTCATGCCAGAGGCCAGTGACATAGCTCAGGGGGTACAGGTGCCTACACCAGAAGTCCAGGGACCTGAGTTCAGTGCTGGGATCCATGCGGTACAAAGAGAACTGACTCACCCAGGAATGGTGGTGCACACCTTTAATCCCAACACTTGGGAGGCAGAGGCAGGCAAATCTCTGTGAGTTCAAAGCCAGCCTGGTCTACTTAGTGAGTTTCAGGACAGCTAGGACTACAGGGAGACCCTGTTTCAAAAAGACCAAAAATATAAAAACAAAAACAAAACAAAACAAACAAACAAACAAAAACAAAGAAAACAGACTCTAAATTGCTAAACCGTCCTCTGGCCTTCATATTCATGCCATGGCACACATACACACCACACACACACACACACACACACACACACACACACATGCACACACAAAATAAATTAAAATGTAATCATGTTTTAAATCCTATGCTTGTGAGGGCGAGGGGGAGGGGGATCCTCAGTGTTTCTCCTTTTCTCTCCCCTTCATATGACTTCCTGGTTGGTTGGTCTGTTTAGAAATTATGCTATGGTTTATTTATTGTTTGTTTGTTTCATACAGTGCCAGGGGTAGAGCACAGGGCCCCATGCATGCTATACAAACACCATGCCGCTGAGATGCCCCCTGGGTTCCTCTGACAATAGACACAGACATAGTCAATCACACATGGGACAGAACTTCTGAATCTCCCCATTTTACTGGATTTATTCTTGCCCTATCTATAAAGTTGAGAAATGTTTGCTTCCCATAAGATAATTCATTGGGAGTTATGGGATCTGGGCTGTGTTTATAGTTTAGACATCACACATTCAGCCTTGCATTTGTTGTATGTCCAGATACTTACTGAATGCCAGCAACACCCCCAGAACCAGGAGGAAACTTGCCCGTGCCCTCAACAGCCTCATACACCTTAATATTTATCCATGTTTTTTCTACAGAATTCCAAAACTTTTCTCTAATACTGCAAAATGGTCCTTGCTAGGAAAGCTTCCATCGTGATAATTAATCACATTATAAGCTTGTGAATTATGAGGAAAGAGGAGTCTAAGGGCCTAGATGCTGCGACCCCTGGGAGATCACCCAAGCGACGCTGTGAGCAACAGTGTCAATCAAAATTATTATTCCTTCCCTCCTTCCTTCCTTCCTTCCTTCCTTCCTATACTGGGGATTGATCCTAAGGCCTCATAATGCTAGGCAAGTGCAGTACCACTGGACCACTGTCTATTTATAGACACAGACAGACAGACAGACAGAAAGACATCTCTAGCCTCATTTTATTTTTGCTTTTTCAAAAATTTGAGACAGGGGCTAGAGAGAGGGCTCAGGGTTTAAGAATACTGGCTGCTCTTGCAGAGGACCTGGGTTCAATTCCCAGCACCCACATGGTGGCTAACAATCATCTGTAATTCCAGTTCCAGGGAATCTAACACCCTCTTCTGATCTCTACATGCATTGCACAACATGGGTGCACCTACCTACATGCAGGCAATACACACATAAACATAAAATAAAAATAATAAATACTTTTTAAAAAGTTTTTTAAGTTTTATTTATTTCTGTATGTGTATGAATGTACTGTCTGCATGCAGGACTGTGCACCCGTGTCGTGCAATGCTACGGAGGTCAGAAGAGGGTGTCGGATTCCCCTGGAACTGGGGTTCTCCTGGAATTGGAGTTTCAGACAGTTCTTGGTCGCCATGTAGGTGCTGGGGATCGAACCCAGGTCCTCTGTAAGAGCAGTCAGCGCTCTTAACCACTAGGCCATCTCTCCAGCCCAATAAATACTTTTTTTTTTAATGGTGAAAGTCTCACTAAGTGCCCAGGTTAGGCTTGAACTCACCCTGTAGCAAAGGCAATCCTGTCTCAGCCTCCTGCCTCGCTTAGGATCTGTTCCATCAGGCCTGGCTAAGAATCTTCACTATACACGGAGTAACCCTATGATAATATCTTCAACATGTTAGAAAGACAAGATGAAGTAGGAATACTAAAGATAGAATTCAGAGAGGTGACAACCTTTTGACCTTTCAAACAACCATGTTTCAGTTCAGCTTGTTCCCACTTGCCTGGTGGAGGGGGAAAGAAGAGGAGAGAGAGAACTCTTAATTACAAACCTCACGTTTCTTTCAGCCAGCTATACTATTTTCAATCCTATATAATTTGTACAGCTAAAGTGGTAAGTGCTTGCTTTTCAATGTGAAGACAAGGTGCCCCCATTTAATGCTTAGAAAAGATTGACTGTGAGTTAAACAAAACGAAAATTCTCGAGGGCCTGATGATTCGTAGCTTGCAATCAACGCGAAACACCATTTTGCTTTCAGCAGATCAGGCGTTGGAGAAGTCTGCCGTTCCTGAAGCCTGTGTTCTCTCATCTCCTGTGTTCTTTGTTATCTTTATTTAGTGACAAAGGAGCACTACACTGGGGCTCAAAGGGAAGGCTTGGCTTCTTGTGATGCTCAGAAGGGGGATGAACTGTCTCCTCAACACAGAGTCCACCCCCAAGGCAGTACTTTGACCCTCATTGATGGGGCAAGTTGGTTAGCATTTCTGCAAGATGCCTCCCAAAGAAGAAGGGATTCACTGAGCGTTTAGTATGGGCACTAGGTGAGCTGTATGCATTGAAGTTTTTAGAGAAATATTAAGGAATCTTGGCCAACTCTTAGCATCTCCATCCTACAGATAAGCTTTCCAGAACAGAAGTTTGTTCAGTTACGTGCTAGTAATAAACACATTGACTGTGCACTCACCTCTCTATGGTGAACCTGTGTCCTCTGCACTACTGAACCATCTTTCTCTGAGACAGAGGGCTAGATAGAAAGGAAGTGGGTGTTATCACAGGAAGGAGAAGCTGTTCTGGCTCCCATCCTTCCATATAGGGGTGGCCTGTCCATGTGTGCACATGTCGCCTCAGTGTTGGATCCAGTCTTTGCCTACTTGATCCCAAACATATGGAAAAGGAAGAGGAAGGTCAGCTGAGTCATTAATGGATTATCTACATCCAAATGTTGGCTACCATGCAGCAGAAAGTTCTACAGGGTCTATTTGATTCCCTCCCTCCCTCCCTTCCTCCCTCCCTCCCTCCCTCCCTTCCTTCCATTTTCTGAAGCAGGGTCTGCCCTGACATTCACCGCATAGCCTGAGCTGTCTTTAAATTCACAGTAATCCTTTTCCTTCAGCTTCCCAGGTGCTGGAATTGCAGGTGTGTCCCACCATTCCTGGCCCCTTTTTAATTTTATTTCTCATATTTCAGCATTATATACCAGTAGCAGTAATCCCTCACGGGTACAAATATCATTTGTTGCCTTTACTTGGTGGTTTGCAATTATTAGTAGTATCAACTCCTTTCTCAACCACAATCTTATGTTAAACTTCAATATATAAAATTGAAAAAAGGAATTTTTGTTAGAATAATGCATGTCAGATGTCAGTTTATAATGCTGACTTACAACATTTAGAGTAGAAAAAGAACAATGAAGATTTGTGATGCGCAGAGGAGTTTAAGTCTGTGTCATGGGTTGTAGCTATGGTCTTTTCTAACTTCAGTTTCCAGTTTCTCTCCTTTTATTGTTATATTAATGTTGTTGCACAATGTTGAGAAAATCTTGCTTCCCCGAAATAAGGAGTTGCAAATAATCACAGGGTATTTTGTTTTGTTAAAATGGTGACGTTGCAGTCCTGGGATATTTTTTTCACTTACATTTATATCTTAGTCATCTAAAAGAGGATTTACTAGAAGGACATTGTTTCAAAGTCAAAATTATTACAGCATGGAGTAATTTAACCTTTTGAATTGATAAGCTTACGATTTAGGGGACCAGTCATAGATTCCTGTAGTTTAAATCCTCCTTTAGAAGTAGAAGACTCTTTCAAATTATAACATTAATTATATGCTCATTAATGTTCTTAAAAAATAAAAAAAAGAAAGAAAAGAAGCTGATGGCCTGAAGACTCATCTATCTTCAGAAAGAACGGGTTTCCTTTATTGTGCCTAATTTATTGGGTCTAATTCTAGACTTTGGATGCTCCACTGCCATTTGTCTGCCACAAGCAGCGTACCTTTACCAATTCACTGCCAACAGTTCAATTTAACCATACCATTTTATGCCACATACTGACCTATTTTTATACAGGAAACTCCACTGATGGCCAGTTCTCAGGCTGTTTGATGTGGCCCAACCTGTGACTGGCAAAGCTCTGTTGTGTGAATCACTTGTGGAATCTTACATGAATGAACATGTGAAGATGGCATTGAATTTATAAAAGGAGAAAAATGAGAGTAGAGCTAGAGCCTTTCTGATGCCAGGTTATCCGTTTTGTACAACTGACCCTGAGATTTAGAAGCTTTAAGATCTGTGCAAACTTGGCTTGGTCAGGGAAGAAGTTGACTGACTTTATAGGTAACTAAGCAACCAACAGCAGATTTTCTGAAGATTTGTTAACTTTTACAAGTCAGGTAATGAATAGTGACAGTGTAGAGACTCTAACAGAAAGAAAAACCCTTTATACAAGCAAGAGTGTTTGCGAATTCCACCCATCAGGGCTACTGAGGGCGCGGTGATTTGAACTCCCAGACCCAGAGCTGCTGTGCTCTCTCCTCCTGTGCCCTATTCTTATGGGGTGATCTTTGAAGTTCAGTTACAGGATGATGACTGCGCATGTGCCCTGGCTAGTATGGTATCTTTGATGGACATTTTAGAAGACCTTCCATCATTCAACAAATACATACAGATTGCTTTCTACAGGTGCTGAGATTAGCGCAGGGGACCCAAAGTCTCTCACTTTCAAGAAGCTTCATTCTGCCTAAAAGATGTGCATTAAACAGTCGGGGAGTAGGCAGTGAGACAGCAGCTGTGTTGGGGACTGTTTGAATCAAGGTGTCAAGGGGGACAATGCTTTCCTACATGGGCATACATCCAAAGGGGAGACATGTTTTGTGGACCTCCAGAGAGAAGCATCTGAGTTAGAACAAAGGACCGGGTACAGATAGGAAGGAGGACCTGGAGGTCAGTGTGCTGGACAGCCAAGGCCCTGGGTAAAGGATGGAAGCCATGGCGGAGTCTCCCAAGCCTTGACCAGGACCAGCACTGTTTTGACCCTAAATGTGTCAGGTGCAGCTGAAGGGCTTCATGGGAAGCACGCTTTGAAATCACAAGGATACCTCTGACCTCACACCTCACATTTGGGCAGGAATTTGAGATCCAAACTTCTACATTAAGCCATTTTCCACTATATGAACATTAAAAGCTGTTTAGAAATGACAGTAGTGAAAATTCAATTTAAAAATAAAATGCAGATGCTCTGAATCTTCTGGGAGTTTTAAATGAGGATAAAAGCTACACGCTTTCGTATGTATAGATTAAATTAGAACTCTTATATGTGAAACTTCTAAATCTGTAACCACTACCTTGATAAAGTTACTAGGCACTGATATTTTTTTTTTTCCTTTCATCTTCCTATTCCTCTAAGACCTTCTGAAGTCTCAGTGTTCATCACCCTGGTAAATTGTTTATATTTCTTGACCAGAGGATCAGAAGTCATTATTCGGACCACTGGCTTCTAATGATGCATACCACCTTCATAAATAAATACGCCTTTTTCCCCTTTTGAGACAGTCTCCTGTAACCCAGGCTGGATTTGAACTCAGTGTTTAGCCAAGGATGACACTGAACTCTGGATCTTCCTGCTTCTACTGCCTAAGCACAGGGATTATCGTGTCACCCCACCTGGTTTATGTGGTACTTGGAGACAGAACATACTAAGCAGGCATCCAACAAACTAAACTACATCCCGAGTCCCAGAAAAATCCCCACTTTATTTTATGAATAAAGTGGGGATTGTGTCTGTCTGACTGTCCATTTGTTTTGGCACACAGTGCTCAGGATTTTACAGATAGTTACTGAGCTTTTATAAAGTATCTGTTCTCTACTCCCATAATAAAGGTTTTGTTTTTGCTTTTTATACAATGTCTTAGTATATAGCCTAGACTAGCCTCAAATGCACAATGTCCCTGACATCAGGGGACATAGCCTCCTGGGTGCTAGGATTACAAGTATATCACCACATCTGACTACACACAATAGTATTTTAAGACATTTATTGATCTATAACTCTGATAGAATGTATTTTACTGAAAGGAAGCAATAGCATGTAAAAGATGTTTTTGGTTATTGTGGGGGAAACAAATCGGGGGTTAAATTGTGTAAAATCCTTTGAAAGTAGAAATAATTTATTGCATGCAAAAGAAAGCAAAATAGCATATGGAGAGGCCCCACCTGTGGAGTGTATTTAATATAAAACACAGTTTTCTAGGCTTTATTCCCAGGAATTCCCAATTCAAAAACCTGGACTAGACAGATTTTTATTTTAATAAGTATCTCAAGTAGGCTAACAAAAGGAATGTGAATTTTTGAAAATGTTTTATTATTTTTTATTTAAGTGTATGAGTGCATTGCCTACATGTGTGTAAGTGCACCCATGTGTCCAAAAGTAGAGAGCTGGGAAGACGCAGGACTCCACCCTATCACCACATTCCAGGGGCTTTCGGTGCCATTTCATCTGCCTCATCTCCACATCAAGGTTATTTGGAATTGAATTCAAGTAGCATGCCATTTATAAGTATTTTAGCACTTGTATAAATGGCTGAGATTACCCTTTTCATACAAAAATCAGAATATATTCTTTCACATTAAAAAAAAAGTTACAGTGGGGCTAGGGATATGGTTCAGTTGGTATAGTACTTACAAAAGGGCTTAACTTCAATCACCAGAACTTATATAAAAAAGCTAGGCACTCAGGCTGGAGAAATGGCTCAGAGGTTAAGAACACTGGCTTCTCTTACAGAGAGAACACCCACGTGGTAGCCAAGAACCATCTCTAACTCCAGTCCCAGGAGATCCGGTGCCCTCTTCTGGACTCTGTGGGTACTACATGCACAGGTACACTTACATTCATACAAGTACAACATGCATAACATAAAAATAAAAATACATAAAATTAAAAAAATTTAAAGCTTGTTGTGGTGGCATCTGTTTGTAATCCCAGCATTGGAGAGACCTAGACCAGCTCATCTCTAGCTAGCCTAGCCAACTTAGCCCAGTGAAAGACCCTGCCTCGGGCAGTGCCTGAAGAATGACACCCCTGAGGCTGACCTCCAGCCCATGCCCACACATGCACATATGCTTTTGCACACAGGTGAAAACATAAGACATACATAACAACTCCTTAACATCACCAGCTCTCCAGTCAGTGTTCATATACTTTTAATTTGTTTATAGCTAACTTTTTCTATGTTGTAAGATTTTTTTATATAGTTTATTTGAATTGAGGTCCAAATAAAAGTTCATGTCTGCCTCATGAGCCTCTTTATGCTCTTGGGCCTGCCTTCATCTTTTTGTGCTGCAGTTTCTTTCTATTGAGAAACCAGATTGTTTGTCTGGGTGAATTTCCCACCGTCTGGATTTTGATGATTGTATCCATGCAATATTAGACATATTCCTATATAGCTCCTGCATTTTCTGGGATTTGCTAAGAAGGTCTAGAAGCATTGCTTCATTTTCTTCTCTTTGCCTGCCTTTGTCTGACTGACTCATGGTTGGTGTGTTGTGTTTCCTGCAGGAGGTAATGGTTAGTGTGTCTTCTTTTGAACAGAGACCTTGATCTACATTCATAAGTTTAAGAGGGATTGCAAAATGGTTGTAGTCAGATTCTATTATGCTTTGTTCATTTATTAGCAGAAGTCATTTTTCATGAAGAGAAATGTCCTTGCATTTTAAATTTGTTCAGTCAGTGCTTCAGGTTTTCTGCAAAAAGAAGATTATGCTTGATGCTTTCCTGTAATGTCCCAGTGTTCTGGTACTAGTTCATAGTGTCCTCCTGAATCACCAACACTTAAAAGCCTTCCTGTGAATTCACAGAAGGATCTCTGACAGTGATGACCCTTCCTGTTGTTTAAAGCATCTTAGTTTGGTCACAGGGAACTTAACCAGCATGGCGGCTGAATCCTTTTAGTATAATCTTGGTTGTCTTTGGTATCATTGGCCTTGAATATGTAATCCCCCTGCCTCCACTTCCCAAGTGCTGGTATTGCAGAGACACCCCCCACACTCACACACACACACTCACACACAGCTTCCACGCTGGTTGGCTTTGAGAACTGCTTTGCCTTCTGGGTTCACGGTTTGGTCCAGGCTCTTTGTTTAATGCTATTGTTTCTTTTTTTTCTCTGCCTGACTTACCTTTTGGAGACTTCCCTAAAACACTTCTTTCTTTCTTCATTTCTTTTTGATGTGAAACCATGCTTCCTTTTCATTTTCTGATGTCCCCAGGTTCAGTTTATCTGGTGTTCCTTCTTGTTTAGTCTTCATTCCTGTTTTCTTTTCTTTTTACTTAGAATTCCATGCCGATGACCGCTGCTTCTCTTGAGCTAAGTCTTGCTTTCCCCACTCACTTCGGAGCTCCACATTCTCCTGTGTTCCCATTTCTATCCTCTGCCTTCCCAGTTCCTCTTAGCTCTTTTGAGGTATTAAAGTTTCCATCTGCGGTGTGGGCATGTCTTTGTGGTAAGAATGGTAGTCTGATCATTTTTTCTGTCTCTAATAATAATAGCACTGGATTTGACCATGATCCTATGTCGTAATTCATTCTTAAGTGAAATGGATTTTCCTCTATTTTGGGGAACAAAGGATGAGCCCGAAGAACCATTCCCAGCCGCAGGGCTCCCCAGTTCTCCACTCTGCTGTTTCCATGAAATGAAGGAACAAAGACCAGGCTCTCTTAGCTCCAGTTCTCTGTCTCCCTCCAGGCCAACTTGTCCCTTCCTTTTCTTTAATTATACTATCACTGTTGTATGCAACTTAATTCTCCTCTCGAAGTTTTCTCTTCAGAGTGGTTTGATTGTGGAAAGAATCTTAGTCTTACTGGTTTAAAAAGTATATTGATGTCATACCACTTCCTGTTTCATAAGGGGGTCCCCAAAGCTCTTAAGTTGAAAACCTAAACCCTAATGCAACAGTGCTAAGAGATGGGACCTTCAAGAGGTAATTAGGCCATGCAGGTTCCATTGTCATGGTGACTCATGGGGGAGAAGCATGTGGGCAGGGACTTGAGGCAGCTGGTCACATCGAACCCACAGTCAGGAAGCAGGGAGAGGAATGCTGGTGTTCTGGCAGCTTTCTCCTTGATAGCCACTTTCCCCTTGTTGGCATAGTGATGTTATGACTCAGAATCTGTCCTCTTTCTTCAGTTAAACCTCACAGACATGCACCGAGATGAGTTCCCAGGTAGATCTGAAATCCAGTCAGGTTGACAATGAACATTAGCCACCACCGTGCTGTAGTTTGGGGAATGGATTAATTCTTGTGGTCTGATAATGCTCCCACCTTTTCTTCCCCTCCCCTCATCTCCAGGTGGGAGTCTCCTTGACACTGGACTTCCCAGCCTCCAGAACTGTAAGAACTGAATCTCTATTCTTTATACATTTCTAGTGTCAGGTTTCATATCATGGCAGTATAAAGTAGACTAAAACTTGAGCACTTATCATGTGGTTTCTACACCCACCCTACAGTTAAATTCCATGGGGTCACTTACCAGTTTGCTACTGCTGTTTTAAAAACAGCTCATCAGACTGCTCACCAACCACTGAAGCCCTCTGGGGACTCCTTGCCCACAAGCCTTTGGGTACCCACTCCCTTTCCCAACAACAACTTCCACTGGGCTCTGTAGCCACAGATGATGTATCTGCACTAACTCCTGTATGCTGGGTCATAGGATGCATGGTAACCTCTTTTTGTTTTGATGTTCACTATGAGATTTGTGTGTGTGTATGTGTGTGTGTGTGTGTGTGTGTGTGTACACACACGTGCATGCGCGCATGCACATGCTCTGAATTTCACTGCTCTTTCCGTGGTTGTCATCATTATTGTCCTCAGCAGGGAGGACAGAATAGAAATTTAGGGAGATTAACAAACTGTCCTGCCTTTGACACGAGTACATCATCTTCCCAAATCCCCTGCATGAAGTTTTTAATTGGAAGATGTTTTTCAAACTGCTGTCCTGCTGAATCCAAGTTAAAACACTTTCAAATGTGAAAGTTTGGTTTCAATCATATATTTTTAGTAAATATTTTATTAGGGAAAACAAAACAGGAAAAGTACAATGTGCTTTGAAAAACAAAGCACTTAACCACTAGGCATTACTTTTCCATTTAAATACTTCCATCAGTTTAAATGGGAGGTTAAAGCAGAAGAATTCCTGGAGACCAGGAGTTCCCAGGCAGTGTAGGAAAAGTCCCTTCCTTCCTTACCAGGAGTCCATAAGAAATGTAATCAACACTTTGTTCCTAAACACAGTATGAAAACAACAAAAGACAGAATGGCATAGATTAAGTTGAGGTTAATTTAGGAGTGCGAGCCCTAAACAATGGCCTTGGTCATGCTGGGATGTGTGGTAATGGATAAATCAGCACCCTGCTCCCTGTACACCAGCCCCAAGCTCCCTAACCCCAAGGCCATCTCTAGCACTGAGAATTGACTTTGTAACTTGTAACATGTAGTTATCAAATGATTGTTGACAGCCATATTTTTCTTCTTTGCTTTTGGTGAGACACAAGAGGAACTCTACTTTTCCCATTTGTCCTTTTGAAATCCTTTGAGGCCCTCCTCCACACCAAGAAAGATAGGCTTGGCAGATGGATCTCTAATAGTTATTTATGTCAACTTTAGCACCTTTGGGCAAAAGGTCTTGTTTCTTGGGTCAGGGCAGAGGGGGCTCTAAATATATATCCACAGAGGATGAGTCATGAAAGGGGAACTTTGGAAGTTCCTCTTTGGGAAGCTCTATGAAGGGCTTTGGTAGACCTGATTCCCATCTTACACAACAGACTCCAGAACTATTTGGCTTGCTTCTTTCTGTCCCTTCAAAGCCATTACTCATGCAGTATTAACTGAGTACCTTCCACGAATGAAGCTGTAGAGGCTTAGGTACTGAACCACCAGCTTCTTTTTATTTCCAGCTATTGTTTTATGAGTGTCTTGATCATCTGCCTACCTAAGAAATACATCATTAAATTTTTGTGTTTATAGGTATTTTTCTTTCCAGAATGCTTCTTACTGGATTTTTTAAAGATTCATCATCATCATCATTGTCCTCCTCCTCCTCATCATCATCAGTGTGTGTGTGTGTGTGTGTGTGTGTGTGTGTGTGTGTGTGTCTACTGAGGTGAGAAGGGGCATTGGATGCCTAGAAGCTAGAGTTATAGACACTTGTGAGCTCCTCAGTATGGGTGCTAAGATCTGAACTCCAGTCCTCTGTTAGAGCAATAAGGACTCTTTTTTGGGGGGGGGGTCTTTTTGAGACAGGGACTCCCTGTAGCTCCACTTGCAATATAGACTAGGTTGACCTTGAAAACTAACAGAGATCTGCCTCCCACGTGCTAGAATTAAAGGTGTGCACCACCATTCCCAGCACAGTAAGCACTCTTAACCACTCAGCAATTTCTCCAGCCCTCTCCTTGCTGGATTTTTAAATGTAAATCACTCTTGGATAAAGTATATGCAGGAAGTAGACCAGTCACTGAACCATAAACATTCTACGATAAGGGATACAGTCTTGTTACCTTTCCATGGAATTATCCATGTGAGTTGTAGGATTCTGCATTTCTAACTAAAGTGGATTGTGTACAGGGGAGCTACAGTGAGCATCACCCATACTTTCCTTTTGTAGTTTGGAAACCTGCTGTGTTCAGTATCCATGCCCTGTAACGTGTCATGCCTGTATATTTTAGAAAACAAATAAGCAAGAACTTTTTTCTGTTTTAAAGATTTTTTTTTTTTGGATTATGTATGTGGAGGGGTTATGTGCATGGGTATACAGGGTTAGGCAAAGGCCAGAGGTATTACATCCCTGAAACTGAGGTTACAGGCAGTTGTGAGCTGCGCAGTATGGGTACTGAGACTCGAACTCAGGTCCGTTGCAAGAACAGTATGTGCTCTTAACTGCTGAGTCATCTCTCCACCCCAGAACCTTTTATTTTTAATGAAGTCTCTCAGCAGGCTCTTTCTTTGCTCTCCAGGTGGCAGACACCAGGTTTCTGGTCGCTGACCAAAGTGACAACTCTCACTCTAGCATGAAGCCACTGCTTCTGTGAGCTAAGCAGCAGCGCGGTCATCACAACGTGACTCCTTCCCTTGGCAGTGTCAGTGGACAGAGCGTTCCAACACATAAGAAGCCTCTGGCTTTCTTGGTTATGGCCAATTCTACCGCAGGTAGAGATGACTCACTCCGTTAGGAAGAAATGAATAGAATTCACACTATCCTGTGGCACAGAACAAAAGAGAATAGAGTAGTCCAGCTCCATCCATGCTTTATTTTCCACAGTTTCAGTTCCCTGTGATCGAGTCTTGCACAAATAGATTGATATTCATCTTGATTCTTTCAAAAGAGAAAGACCACATTTCTATAACTTTTGCTACAGTATGTTGTAATAATTATCCTATTTAACTAGCAATTGTTGATCTCTTGTTCTGCATAATTTATAAATTAAACTCATTAAAGGTATATATTTCTTAGAAAAATATGATACAGTATACATGGAGTTTGGGGTTAGGCATCCCCTAGACTCTTAGACTATATCCTACATGGCTAAATGCTGGTAAAAGTTTTAACTGAACTAAAACAGAAGCTCACTGTGTCAATAATAAGTTGTTTACCTCACCCAGTCTTTAATTCATAGCAACACAGTGCCTGATCCAGAATGGATACCCCACAAGTACTTGATTTGGTGAGTGAAAACCAGATAAGATGTATCAGATGACAGACTAGGCCCAAGTGAGAATAAAGAATAACTCGGGGAATAGCAGGGTGGCTGCACTTGTAGCCAGTCCTAACAACCAAAGTTTGATTCCCTGGATTTACAGAGTAGAAGGAAAGAACAGATTCCTATAAGATGTCCTCTGACCCCCACATCCATGCCATAATACATGAATAATAAATGAATGTAGAAATTGTGATGCAGATGTCCTGATATCACACCCTAATGAATGGATAGACATTGACTATACTCACAGGGTCATCAAAGAAAAGTTAGAATTCATTATTCCATGGTTTTAAAGAGAAGTCCCTTAATAAACAGATCTTGGAAAAAGCTTTTCAGCAAGCAAATCTTTAGAAGGCAAAGAGAGATTAAATTGGTTTGTGTGGACGCACTGTTTTCCAATGATGTAGATGTATATTCTCATATCTACCTAGAGGACAAATTGGCTCAAAAACTCACCAGTCCATGACCATGATGGCTGAGGGAGCACAGGTAGATGGAATGATAGTGATTAAGGAAAGAGGATCATTAGTTTCACGCCATTTCCGTTCCGTGGTTGTGGAAAAATTCCCAGGGAGGCTAAAAATGGGCAACAGGAGAAGGGAGAGCCCTAAGAATCTTGGATCATCTTCAACTGGATAATTAAGACTTCGATGGGTCTGTTTTATGTGTGTACATGTTTCTGTACATGGGAAAGGATGAACCCCAAAATATTATACGTGCCAGATTTTGAAAGCTTTTGGAAAGTGTAACCCGTAGCATATGGTATCAAATTAATTTGGGGTTTCGCTTGTCTCTGTCTGATGTGGGCACACTGAAGTATGAGATAATGGTTTGGCAACCGTATTTGCTGCGTGCTTTTAGTAAGCTTCTGGGTTTCATACCAGCTCTCAGAGGCTTGAGGTAATAAATACCATGACCCTGGTTTAGCAGATGGGGAAATGGGGGCTTGGAGCTGAGCAGCCACTTGCAGGGGCTCTGACCAGAGCACCTCTGTGGAGCCCTGGAGCCTAGGTGTGCAGGCTGGATCTGGCTTTACCATTTCTGCCTTGACATTTCTCTTGCTTTTGTTCAGTTTCTTGCCACCAAATGCACCCAGATTCAATCTGCTATGCTTCCTCTGAAGGAAGTTAAAAAGGAAATGATAGTGTCTGCCCTTGGGGGCTGCATCTCTGACTCCAGCAAGATGTAATTGAGCCTGCAGCCTCAGCGCTGTGCAAACTTTCAAATGCTTGTTTATACCAGCTTCACCTGTTCCTCAAGGAGATGCCTATCCTGGAGGGACACCTCTCCCTGCAGGGAGCAGTTGCTGGCTTCCCCTGGCTTCCTTTCCAAAATCTCTTAAGAGCATTCTGTTGCTGTTTTCTTCCCCTGAAGCCAACAGTGTTGAAATCTAATTTAACATTGAACAGCTGTTTCTTCCTGGGTCCGTATGAACCTGGGGTATCCATTAATTGTGCTAGTAAAGAAGTATTCAGAAGGAGGGGATTGCTGGTTGCCTCATGCAGAGCTGTTGGCTTGGTGTCCAATAGCGATGCAGAGTGTGCTGGGCTCCAACTAGAAATACAAAACCTCCCACACTTTCTTCCAGAAAGCCAGTCTGTAAGAGACTGTCTGCTACTTAAGCAATCGATATTTCAATGTTTATAGACTTTTTAAAGGTCGCTTTTCTCCAATCTGCTATTCTTACCCAGTTCCTAACTGATTGATACACAAAGGGAAATAATTTAGTGCCAAGCCCGTTGCACACGTTCATTGTATTGGGGCAGTAGGTAAAGTTCAGTGCTTCACAATGAAGGAATTCCTGTGCTCTTCTGGACAGCAGAATATGGTTTGCTGTGTGTTCGTTCTGAACTGAGGGGTGAGGATCGTATCTCAGAAAAGATCTAGAGAGTTTTAAAACTTATATTTTGAGAGATTGAAATACATGGCTGCAGCATGTTTGAATATCAGCCCAGGCACTGGCAGGCTTCCATTCAGACTTCGTTGTAAACGTGCACACCGTGACTAAGTTCAAGTCCTTTGGTCATTTATAAGCAAAACTCTGCTTTTTCTAGACTGTTGGGGTGGGGTGGGGTAGATAGGGAAAGAAAGAAAACAGAAATAGGTTAATTAATTTTGGTGACAATGCAAATGTGTCCACAAATACACATGAGCCTTCAGCGTCCTTCCAAACTTGGAAAGCAAATTTTAAAAGCCCAAGTATATTTGTGTGATGGATCGAGTCTCTTTTTTTCACTCTCTCACATGCTTTTTAATTATATAGTTTAAATGTTTTAACTATTAAGCCTGTTTGGTCTTCAAGCTATAAATATCACATGAAGTTAATAAGCTTTAGAAAGAAAAAGGAAACTGACGGTTAGTATTGGAGGTTCCACAAAACCAAAGAAACGCTATGCAAATGAGCTATGGATCAGACAGATTTGCATATCCTTGTTGGTTTCATGATGATAGTCTCAGCATGAGCCCGGCAGACTTGCCTTTTTACCTCTTGGGATGATGCACGTACAAGTGGCAGAGCCCTGCAGGGTCAATTTAACAAGTGTGACATTGTGATTTTCTATGTGGTTTCTCAGAACCATTGAGCAAAACGCAGCAATAAATAGTTACAGAGGAAAATGATTTTTGAAGTAAATACTTTTGGAGGGGGAGACCTTTATCAAGATTTCTCACAACCCAGTCCAATGGTGCAGCTCCATGGTGGAGTTCTTGTCAGTATGTGCAAGAGTTGCATGATGCAGCTGGAGTGGCTCCATGCCCAGCACCCAAATAATAAAGACGACAATCAAATACATGTCTCCCAGACCTAGAGAGATGGCTTTGTCCTCTAGGATCTTTATGCAAGCATAAGGACCTGAGTTCTGATCCCCAGAACCTAATATAAACAAAGCAGAGTATCACTCCTATAAATTTCAGCTCTGGGAAGGCAGGGACAGGAGGTTTCTTGGGGCTTGCTGGCCGGCCTATCTAACCAATAGGCTAGCTCCAGACTAACGAGAAACCTTGTCTCAACAAAATAAGGCAGAAAATGATCGAGAAAGACACCCAATATCAACTTCTGGACTCTAAACACAGCGCAAACTATGTAAGCATATACATGCACGTACATCACACATGTACATAAACTATACCCACATATATTCTACCACTCTCTGCATACTAAAACTCCTGCCCACAGATTGGTCTTCCTTTGCCTTTGGCCAGCCAAGATCACTCATCAGACATCCAGGCCAGGGAATCTGCTTTTCCCAGTGTGTTAGGATATAAGGAACAGTCACCTATTAGCCATGCTGTGTAATTACATATTCCTTTGTATTGCTAGTTGTTGACATAGCGGATATGAAGTTACAGGGTGGCTGGGGATTTTGACATTGTCAAGATCTGTATTTGAACCCAAACCTGACAATGCTCTCTACGTTGGTATCTCAGCCACAACTGAAGATGGGAAAGTAGTTATGAGGATTAAACAAGAGGGGACTACTTCTTGCCTTTGGCCGAAGATTGAATGTAGCATTAAAGCAGATGGAGTACGTTAGCTGTCCTGGCAGTAGGATTGGCCCTCAGCGCTCCCCACGTTTCAACCATATTTCCCTTTGTCACATCAAGACGGCATTCCTCTAAAAAAAAAAAAAAGAAAGAAATGAGATTCACCCCCTGAAGCACACGTGGGGGATTTTAGAGGGTCTCTACCAACTTGTTGTAAAGATTTCTGAAGTCAATTTGCCTGTTCCTGCCCACACCAATCCTATAACATTCCAGGAATAAAATCTGCACTTGAGTTTAAAAATAAAATGGGTGGAACAAACTGAATTAGAAGTCCTTGGCAGACATCCCCCCCAGCAGAATGTTCTCCCAATTGGTGAAATTGCAATAAAAAGAATTTTTTTTCTACTTTGCCCTTCATCCTGGATCCCAGTGCCTTGGGCCAATTGTGGTTCTCTGTTCTAAAAGCCCTGTGTGCTTGAAATTCATCTCAGCAGCCTTCTGATACCACTCCTTCCATCCCCACTTCCGTTTCCCAGAACACCCACGTGCTCACAGATTAGACCCCCAATCCCGAGAAAGAAATGCCTGGGGTAGAGCCTTTCCCTGATGCTCACGATGCCTCAGGGAAGGTCGTGACAGCGAGGAGCTAGCTCTGCTGCTCTCGGTTGTGAAGACTATCAAGAAAGAGCAAATGAGGGGGCATCTCTAATGTGCCCACATTTCTCCCACCTCTTTTTTCTTCTGTAAATATTCAACCCTTATTTTTAGAGAGAAGCTCTTGGTAACGTGTTATCCCAGCAACTACCATGAACCTTGAATGCCCTACTCCTCCAAATTCCATGCAAACAACTCAGGAAAGAGGGTTAGATAAAATGTGCTTGGCAGAGGAGGGTGGAGACTCTTGCTGCTCACACACAGCAGCCTCCACACCCTAGCATCACCCCAGAAATGACGGGAAGACCAGACATCCCCTCTCCTTTCCACAGGCAGTGCATCCAAACGGGGGGAAATGCTTCTTGTGGCTGAGCCATATGCAAAAAATTATGGAACATCTGTGTAAGTAACAATATATAGCAAGACAAATTATTGATGTAAAAAGGCAAAGCTCTTGTTTCAAAAACATGTCTGGAGATAGTGTGTATACAGAATATTGTTTTGTGCTAATTACACATAATAACAGCCAGCGCGTATACCAAGGACTGGGCTGTTGATAAGTAGTGGACATAATAGGGTGTCTCCCCCTTTTCTGTCTTTACTGTGTATGTGTGTGTGCTAGTGTGCAATATATATAAAGAGAGAGAGAGAGAGAGAGAGAGAGAGAGAGAGAGAGAGAGAGAGATTGTGTGTATAAGCCAGCTGTCAATCCATTATCATTCTCCAAGAACCATTTACATTGCTCTTTGCCACAGGCTCTCTTCCTGGGACCCGGGACCAGGCTAGGTAGCCAGTGCACCCCAACCATCTCCCCAGCACTAGGTTACCAACACACACCCCACCACTCAGCTTGTTTTTTGTTACCTAAATTCTGGGGATTGAAATCAGTACCCGATGCTTTACTGACTGACCTATCACCCCATCCCTTCTTCCTTTGTTCTCTATTCTTATTTCTGTTTGTTGGAAAGCCATATGGCTCTGCTGTAGTCATTGCAGAGGTCTGAAGACCACATTCTGTGACGGACATCTTGAAGCATCCTAGTGGGCAAGTGCTCCCCTTTGACCAATCAGTGGTTTCCTTCAAACCCTTCAAGAGGACAGTGAATTCTGGGTCCCAGTGATCTGTTAGTAGGCACCAGGAGGTGTTCTTCTTTCTAATCGTCACCTCTTCTCTGCCACATCATAACCAAAACTAACACCACTACAGCTCAACTCAGTTACTCACTTCTGAGGCTCACTGTGATTTTGCCTGCATAGCAAGCTTTGAAAGCACATGGACTCACAACCGTGATGTTCTAGAATTAGCCTCCAGCTAGGAATTTGCAGATCTGGGCCCTGATTACCTCCCACCCTTCAGATATCTACCCTTCTATTATTTATTGTCAGAGGAAAATATGATGCTGTTAATGCTACTTTGTAATGTTGAAAGGGCTCTGCACATCCTGTTATTATGTACTGTCAGTTTTCTTTGTATATTTTCCAGTGCCAATGGAAAACACAGGGACCCAACAGTATGCAAAGAGAAAGGCATTTCAGAGAGTGTTGTCCCTTTAAGGAGAAAAAGTAAGAAAAATAGTTTGAAACCAGGATCCTTTTTATATTTTTTGTTTACCTGTATTAGTGTACTGCCTGCGTGTGTGTAAGTGGACCGTGCCATGCAATGCCTGAGGAAGTGAGAAAAGGGTTTTGGATCCCCTGGAACTGGAGTTATGGATAGTTGTGAGCTGCCAAGTGGGTCCTGGGAATTGAACCTGGGTCCTCTGCAAGAGTTGTCAGTGTTCCTAACCACTGAGCCATTTCTCTGGCCCCTGAAATCAAGATCCTTTTTTTTTGGGGGGGGGGGGTCTTTTTTTAAAAAACAGGGTCTCCCTGTGGCCCCTGCTCTGAAACTCACTTGGCTGGGCTTGAACTCACAGAGATCTGCCTGCCTCTGCCTCTGCCTCTGCCTCCCGAGTGCTGGGATTAAAGGTGTGCACCACCACACCTGGTGAAATCAGGACCCTTAAGAAGGGAGACGATCCACAGACACAGTTCATCCTGTGTCACCATGTTGCTCCTCAGAACTTTCCCTGCTCAGCTTCAGGCAGCCAGGTGTGTAGGCCAATTTCTGTTGCTATCATGAAATGTCTGAGGCCAGATCATTTATAAAGAGGCTTATTTGGCCTTATTTGGGAGACATGGCCCTGGTGTCCGCTGGACATGTGTGATGGGCCTCCTGCTGTACTTTTAACATGGGAGAAAGCTTAATGTAGCAAGATAGAACATAGGGCTGGGAAGATAGCTCAATGGGTAAGAGAGCTTGTCGTGCAAGCACGAAGACCTGAGTTCAGATCCCCAACATCTTTATAAAAAGCTGGGCATGATGGTTTATTCACCCATAACCCCAAGACTGCTGGTGGGGAGAGTATCAGTAGGGCTTGCTGGCCACCAGCCTCATCCAGGGTCAGTGAGAGAGTTTGACTCAAGGGAATAAAGTAGAAATACTACACATACTACACACAAAAAAACAAAAGCCACTAATGCCTCATGGGACCTCTGTCCCCATGACCTCATCTAATCATAATTCCCAAATACTCAAAAGTCAGTAACATATGAACTTAGGGATTAAGTGTCCAGCACTTGACTTTTGGGGGTTTGAAGGACACATTGGAACCACCAAGATGTCCATTGGGCGACCTCCAGCACGCCCCAGCCCCTTCTCCTGCTGTCCTCCATCTGCAGCCTGTGCTCCAGCTGACCTCGACTCCTATAGCTGTCTCATTCCCGGGAACTCACATTCTAGTCCTTCCATCAGACTCATCCTGAAGCCTCTGCATGCTTCGAGGTCCAGTTCATTAGGAGTGCCTCCTCCACAGAACTTGCAGCTCCTCAGACCTTCCGTTGCTCATATTTCGATTGTGTGGCTTTAGCACTTTTTCCATACCACCTGGTGCTGTAGTCGGTTGAGAGGAAGTTCAGCAGAGAGCAGCAGTGTGCAAGATGGCTGGGTGTCACGTGGTGTGTGCTGGCTGCATACAGACCCCACCTCTCAAAAGCTCTGTCCATGGATGAGTACTTAACCTTTCCCTCTCTACTTTACTCCTGTGCAAACTTGACTCAAGAATAATAGTTGTGGATAGGGTGGGGGAGCTGCAGAGACAGCTCAGCTGTTAAGAGGACTAGCAGCTCTTGCAGAGGACCCAGCACCCACCTGGCAGCTAACCCATAACTCCAGTTCCAGGGGAATTCAATACCCTCGTCTGACCTCCATAGACATTGCATGACCTGGGTGCACTTATAGATGTTCAGGCAATACACTCATACAAATAAAATAAATTTTTTTTAATTTTTTTTTTTTATTTATGTGTATGAATGTATTGTCTGAATGCAGGTCTGTGCACCCGTGTCGTGCAATGCCGCGGAGGTCAGAAGAGGGTCTCGGATTCCCCTGGAACTGGAGTTCTCCTGGAATTGGAGTTTCAGACGGTTCTCAGCCGCCACGTGGGTGCTGGGGATCGAACCCAGGTCCTCTGCAAGAGCAGTCGGTGCTCTTAACCGCTAGGCTATCTCTCCAGCCCCATAAAATAAAAATTTAAAAAGAATACTAGTTACGGGCACTGGTCCCTCTGTTGGTAGAGTGCTTGTCTTGCATGCGTGGGGCCCTGGGCTTGGCCCCCCAGCACCATAAAAAATAGAATAATAGTTAGGCTGGGGAGATGGCTCTATGGATAAAGCACACATACCATACAAGCCTGAAACTGGAGTTTGGATCCCCAGAAACTGCTTAAATGCAGGGGAATGTACTGACCCACTGAAACCTGGGCCATGCATGTAGACACAGGTGATCCCCTGAATAAGTTGACTGGCCAGACGAGCCAGATCAGTGAGCTTTAGGTTCAAGTGAGAGATGCACCCTTAATATATGAAGTTGAGACCTCTGACCTCCACATACACTTGTATACACGTGTGTGTGCCCACATGTGTGCCTACTTATGTGCAAACATGCACAACCACAACACGACACATACACATAGACATGCAAAGAATAACAGTCACCTCACAAAGCTTTGTGGAAATTAGACTCTTATTACATGTGAGTACTAAGACCTCAAGTCTGGTTCGTGCTTTTGTGCCTTGTGACTATTCTATTAGAAAAGCTCCAGTCTAGCTGGATCTGCTGGTGTATATATGTAATCCCAGCTACTCAGACAAGTTCAAGGCTGGTCTGAGCTTCAGAGTGAGGCCAAGGCAAGCCTGGGCAACTTAGTGAGACCCTGCCTCAAAATAAAAAGTAAAAAGAGGACAGAGGAATAACTCAGTGATGGAGAACTTGCCTGGTAAGCATGAGGCCCTAGGTTCAACATCAATCCTCTTCCCCAGTGAGGAAAACACCCAGTCCTTAAACCTTAAATTCCTTATCAGATGTATTTGTCAATAGAAAGCTCTGTTCAGTTGGGTCCATTAAATAATTCAGCACAGAGCAAAGCGCCCTTCCATGGCCTCAGCCTCCTCGAGTCTCCACTTGCAGAATGTCTGTGAGGAATTTTCTGCATGTTTCTGGACCAGAGTATTACAGAACTACTTCGAGTCCCAGGGAATACATTCCAGTTGTCTGTCAATGTCTGCTTTCTCTTCAGAGTGCAAATGGCTGGCTAAGCCTAATTATAAGACTTGCATCCCTGTGCAGTGCTGTTTTGCAGGAGCTCCGGTGAGACTGGGCTCCTGCCTGAGCATTTCCAGCTCAGCTTTTAGGGCCCTAAACACTGCTTAGGAGGCAGGGGAGAGGGCAGTGGAAGCAGCGTCTGACGTTCTGCTCAAACTTGAGAGGCGTTCACAAGACATGAGTGTGAGAGTATGAAGAGTCAGAGACAAGGGTCACGTCTTCTTAGAATTTCTGTAATAGATCTTGGAAGGGGAGGTGGAGGGAGGGAGCAAGGCAGGCAGACTGGGTAGTATGAGCATGTGTTTGTAATCTTTATTCAAGAACTAGTGGGCAGAGGCTGGGGAAATTGGGAAATTTTGTAGTCAATAAAGAAGGACCCAGGTCTGGATCCCCAGCACCTATGCACAAAGGCAGACCAGATGCTGCCTGCCTGCATTCCCAGGGCTGGCAGGGTGGAGACAAGGCAGGTCCCTGCGGCTTGCTGGCTGACTAGCCTAGCCTGTTGGCAAACTTCAGACTAGTGACAGACCCTGTCTCAAAAAACAAACAAACAAGAAAAATGTGGACAGGACCTGGAGAATGACACTTTAATGTTATCTTATGGCCTACACAGGAAGAGAGAGAGGGAGAGAAAGAGAGAGTACAGTTTTTCACTTGGAAGCAGCTAACCCTGTATAAAGTTTGTCTGACTTATGTCAGCAGTTGTGATTTTGCTACCACCCCCAGTGGGCATTTGGCAATGTCTGGAGACATTTGTTGCTTGGTGAACAGAGATTGCATTAAATATCTTAAAGGCTGCGATTGGGGTGAACGGTGAAACTACAGCGATGTAGTCTGGACACTCATTTGATCAACTTGATTGAACAAACAACCTGTCACCCCCCACTGAATGGTGGGACTGTGGGGGTTTGGGCACAACAGTCTGTAGATTGGTTTTGTACGAAGGATGCTTATACTTATGGATTATCACTTATAGCTAAAAAATGAAAAAAAAAAAAAAACCCTGAAAGATGCAGGACAGTTATGGCAGAATACATGATCTGGGATGGGGTGGGGGTGGGGGGGAAGGGAAAGGGAAATATGCCTGATCTGAATTGGAAAATGATGTAGGAAATGCACAAACCATCAATAAAAATTAAATTAAAAAAAATGTATCTTGGACTCAACAGGGCAGGTCCACCATGAAGCTACCCAGCACAAATATGACTGGGACCAAGGCTGGAAATGCACTTTACTTTGATGTACAAAGAGCAGTAAACATCCCGGCCTGGAAGGACAGCTGTGTCCGCAGTAGAGAGAGCTCTGGCCATGCTGAGGTCCACTTCTGGAGCCACACTGTGAACTTCCACGGAATTCCCGCTCCTGTTCCCTATCAGCGCGCATGAGCGTAGCCTGCATACAGAGAATGGGGCTGAGGCGAGGGTCCAGTAGAGCTTATTTCTGACTTACTCCTCTGATATTTGATCATGTGTGCATGTGTGTGCATGTGTGTGCATGCATGAGGAAGCCAGAGTTCAACTTTAGGATGTTGGGATGTCATCCTAAGTTACTCTCCACCGGTTTTTTTTTTTTATTATTCAGGGTCTCCCTGGCCCAGAACTTGCTTTGCCTTGATCTACAGAGATGCCCCTGTCTCTGCCTCTGCTTCCTAAATTTTTCGATTAAAGTTGCATCCCCCAAACCCAGCTTCCATGCCATTCTTTGAGACTGGGTCTCTCACTGAACTAGAACTCAACCAGACTATCAACCAGAAACCGGAGGATCCACCCGCCCCCCCCCTTCCCCAACGCTGGGGTTACAGGCTCGCACTGTCGTGCCTGTCTTTTTGCAGGGGTGCTAGGGATCCAAACTCCAGTCCTCACGCTCGAGGGGCAACCCAGACATCTCACCCCCTACTTTTCATCACTTTCATCTCAGCCTTGCCTCCTATTGGATAAAATAAACTAAACGGCAGGGGCAAGGGGTCAAAGCAACAAGGAGGTGGGTGGAGAGAGAGGAAGGAAGGGAAAAGAAGGAGAACCGACAGAAATGCGAAAGTGAAGTCTTGCAGTGTTTAATGGTCTTGGAATTTTCAGTGCAAAAATTTGCTGCCAGGGCCTCTCTCTCTCTCTCTCTCACACACACACACACACACACACACACACACACACACGCCATCACCACATACGTGCCAGGTGGCGTCTGCTTACATACATGGCTTGGCGCTATTACTCTTTGGCTAAGACCACTTCACACATGAACAACACAGCCTCCTCCTAGAGACGTGTCCTCCATCTGCTTGCAGAAGAACTGTCTGTTTCCCACTGAAAACTGATCCAATCAGCATTTGTCTTTGGCCGGGGAGCTAACCAGCAGCTCTTCCATAAGGTCTGTAATTACGGTGTTTCTAGTTCTCGTGTACCTGGCTGGCTTCACTGTCTGTCCCCTCTACATCTCCTCACAGCTCCCTTACCCTCAGCTCTCTCCTCCCTTCCTGCTAAGAAGCCTTGTCAGAGTGAATGACAGAATCAACTGCCTTCGCCCCAAATGGCTCCTTCCTCCTAACTTAAAGCAATACTGCCTGCTGTCTTCAAAAGATTTGCAGATTTGCTTTTCCCCCAAATGATCCCCTTCTAGAGTGAAGTCTCAGATGAATTCTTTGCCTGGCATTCTTCCTATATGCTGTCTGTTGCAGCCCTGTGGGTAAATATGCCATGGGACCCTTCCTCATGATCTGCTCCAGGCTGGCTGGCACCATATGCTTATGGAAGACAGGGGTTCATACCAGGTTTCCTTTGAAGTGCATTCTACCATCTCTGTGCTGATACACTGTACACACTCTCTGCCTCTCACACACTCTGCTGCAGCCAAGGTGTGTCTGTCCCATGTGACAGGACAGTGACTCCGACTTTGCAGCTGTGTTTATGGCCAGTCAAGAGACTACATGATCAGCACCATTGGACCAACCACTGAAAAGTGTTGCAGGGGCCCTAGTCCTCCCATAGCCCTTTAAATCCATCTTATTCCTAAATCTTGACTCCTGGTGGACACTTGTGAACAGTTTGGCTCTATGAGATGAAGTAGAAACTCCCTTCCCTGCATGTGAAATTAGTATGTGTGCAGGGGCTTCCAGCTAGAAACATTCATAAGTGTCTGTTTCGCTCTGTTCATTGAACCCTGAGTCTGACTTGGGAACCTTTCCTGCTCTGTCCTCTTAAATTGACCCTTGAGAACTTGTGGACCAAGTAAAGCCTCCCCCCCATAAACAGCCCTTGGGTCTCTCTAGCCTCCACCCATCTGGTGAGCAGCATTGCAGCCAGGAATGCAGCAAGTGACTGCAAATTCTCACACATACTTTAAACCTCAAATGAGAGGAAACACCACTTGTCTTGCACCTCTTGTTATAATCTTCAAACCCATGGTATCTGAGGTGTTTGGAGCTAGCAAACCGTGGGATGACATCACTAAAGCATCGTGAGGATCCAGCTCATGATGATTGGTTAGTCGACTGATTGATGAGCATCTCTGGATTAAGAGGGCTTTTGTATAAAAGACTGGCTGAAGGGAAAAGATGACACACAGATACACTTTCATTCATCTCTTTCGCATCTTCAGAACAGCAGGCGCTCTGACTGGCAGGTGATGAGAGCGTGCTTAGTAAAAGACAGATGGGATGGTGTGTACCGAGGTTGTGAGAAGTAGCCTGATGTGAGATGACAAGGTGTTCGAGTCTGTTGAGCTCAGACTTGGGCAATCACAAGCCAAACACCACAGCAAACCAATTTTCCAAATGAAGGGATAACAAATAAAATGTCATTTTCAGAAGTTGGTGTGGGGTCATAAGCACTACCCCATCCCAATTCCAACCGACCCATTATTTGAAGAAATTTAGCAATTCTGTCTCCAAAATTTCCTTATCTGACTCAGATCAACCATCATGAGCAAAAGTTCCTTAAAGTTCCTTACCAAAAATACTTTTCAGTAATATATAGTAACATTCTTGGTTGCATTCTGACTTGTGAGAATGTAGAACTAAAAGTAGACCATGTTGTCCCAGGTCAGGAAATAGAGGCAACGGAGGTACTAGAGATCAATGCGACATCGGACTGTGGACGGCGGACGGTGGACCCCTGGCTGCTGTGGGTCTGTCCTGGGTCTTCATAATGAAGACAGTACCTTGCTGGATGGATTCCAGGACTGTCCTCCCCCCACCCCCCGACAGGGAGATGTCACTGCAGAGGTGGCACAGGATTCACCAACTCAGAGTTGCCAGGGCTAGAAAGACTCCCAAGCCCCCTTGTCCAAGTCTCCTTCAGAAAACGAATGTGCCAAGTGAAATCACAGCAAGGTGACTAAAAGCAGTGATGACTGTCCAAGGAATAACCATTCACTCAAGGCAGAGGCTCTGAGAACTATACAGGGGGGTAGGGACAGGAGCTACTGTAGGCAGAGAGGAGAAAGTGTGACTATTATAACAATGTCACAGGCCATACTTACCATGCATAGCTTCTTTCCTGTTACCTGCCCCCAACCATGAGCTGGCCAAAGCCTCTCTGTTGCTGAAAATCTTTGCATAGTGTCCTGCTAAAATACTTGAGTGTCTGCTATTCTTGAAGCAAAGTCTCCCCAGCTGTGAAAGGCTACTCTGCTCTAACTCGGAATGGAAAGGAAGATGCTTCAGCCATTCTCGGCAGCACACAACAGAAAAATACACTGGCACTTACCTCAAAAGTTGAGCATCCTTCCAGGAGCTGTCTTTGCAACTGGATAAGCATATTAGGTGCTGGGATCTGTATAACAGATAAAGTACTGTGGCTATGAAATGGGCTTAAAGGTCAAACTCCTCCCAACTGCATCATTTTCTGTGTTTACTTCCATAGAAAAGCATCCATGTGGGCTTTGCTGCAGCTGATTTTCATTTGTCAGAGAGGAGGTTGTTCTGATTACAGCCCACTTGGTATGCAGGAACATGTGGTGTGCTCAGCCGCTCTGTAGACACAGCCTCACTGTACACATGTGTCTGCCGTGCATATGTCTCCTCAAGCCATGTGAGCATGTTGCATGCATGCCCAGGCACACACATAAGGGCATGCTCATTGCACAAGTATGTATGTGTGTGCATTCTCTCTCATGTGTCCGTATGTGTGAATAATCACCTACATGTGTTCAGCTCATCTCCACATGTTTGTGAACATATGTACTACAAATGCACACTTGTTCTAGCAGTGTACATGAGTACAGCCCTGCACATGTGTGAAAACTCATGCCCACACATGTGTATAGACTCCTACTCCCTGACTTTGTGTATGTATATATCCCTCTGCACTTGCATATGTAACATGTGTGTATATGTCCCTGCCCTGCATGTACACATGCATGCATACTCCCCTCTGCACTCACAATCCACAAGTGCAAATGTGTGTGGAGTCACACTCTCCCATATCCGTGTGTGTGAGGCTGTGTCCACATGTCTGCCCTCACTCTTGAGCCTGTGTATAAACTCTACAGCGTAGGGGGAAGTTCAATGTTTAGTGCTACAGCTTTTTACATTTAAAATATTTTTTAAATTACCCATTCAGGAACTGGAAAGACTAAAACCTAAAAAGTCAGAGTATGTTTGTTTACATTGCATTCTGCTCATCTCAGAGCTCTAGCAATCCATATGTAAAATCTACATACTTTAATCATCATTTGTCCAAACAGATAGAGGGCATATGTAACTCAGGGCTGTAAGGCATTCAGCATCCCTGCCCCCCAGTGTCCTTGCTGCTGTGACACCCGGATGGGTGACTTGGGTTGGTTTCAGTGTGAACACCCTCGAATGAGATGCTCAAAGCTTCTCTCATTGTGTTAGCGAATCTAAGCCTCAAACAGGAAGGCCAGGGAAAGCATTTTTAAAAGTTTCATGCTGCCCTGGCAGGGACCTAATAAATGAATACAAATCTGGGCCTCAGTCAGCTTCTATTCATTCTCCCGGGAAGCTTAGGGCTGCATAGTGAGTCAAAAGGAGAGTGCCGACACCCAGAAACGGTGTGTTTCATGCAGAGCCAGTGAATGTGAACATATTGCCATGAATCAGGGTCAGACGGGGACATCAGCCGTGCAACCGCAGGGGCCACTGTCTCTTAGCAGCTTAAATGTTTAATTAAAATACAAGGGAGTGGGGGAGAAAGAGAGAGAGCCAGAGACAGAGAGACAGACAGAGATAGACAGACAGAAACAGAGAGAGACAGAGACAGAGACAGACAGAGAGACAGACAGAAACAGAGAGAGACAGACAGAGACAGACAGAGATAGAGAGACAGACAGAAACAGAGAGACAGAGACAGACAGAGAGAGAGACAGACAGACAGAAACAGAGAGAGACAGAGATAGAGAGACAGACAGAAACAGAGAGACAGAGACAGAGAGACAGAGACAGAAACAGACAGAGATAGACAGACAGAAACAGACAGAGATAGACAGACAGAAACAGAGAGAGACAGAGACAGAGAGACAGAGAGACAGAGAGAGACAGACAGAAACAGAGAGAGACAGAGAGACAGATAGAGATAGAGAGACAGACAGAAACAGAGAGACAGAGACAGAGAGACAGACAGAGATAGAGAGACAAACGGAAACAGAGAGAGACAGAGACAGAGAGACAGACAGACAGAGACAGAGAGACAGAGAGAGACAGAGACAGAGAGTCTGAAACAGATTTTATGGGCTCTGGCAAGGTGACAGTCCCCTGTGTTATTTGTGTGGGTCATTCTATCTAGTGGCAACTTAGTATAAACCATCTCCCAGCTTCCCCAAAGAAATGTCTATTTTCTTGCTTTCTAATAATTACTTCATATCTGAGCACAAAACTTTTCCCAGCGAATACAGACAAGTGTTGGCATCAGGGCTCTACCAAATGTGGATTGTTTGCTTCTGACATTTATCCATTTCAGCAGAGTCCCATGATCCTTTTGGGAAGTTGGACTATCTCTAGGCTGTATAGACAGACATACACCAGCATCACATCTAAGACAACCCTTCTGCTATTCTGTATAGTGTGGTAACAGAACCATTTTTTTTTTTTAATGAAAACATGCAGGTGTTTGGAGCTGTGTCCTCTCTCCATCCTCAGTCTGTTTTTTTCATTAAATTACATTTATTTGTGTGGGTGTGCATTTATGCCTGGGTGTGCACATGCCACGGAATGCCTGTGGCAGTCAAAAGACAACTTCAGGAGCTGGTACTCTCCTTCCACTAAGTAGGTCCTGGAGCTCAAACTCAAGTTGTCAGGCTTGACGGCAAGCACCTTTCCCCACTACACCATCTTGCCCATCCGTCCATCCTCAACTTCCTAAGTGAAACAGTCAGTAACTACATTATATATTTTGTTTAGAAAGTTGTCTTCAGGCTGGGGATGCAGGTCCGTCGGTTGAGCCTTGCATGTACAAAGCCCTGTTGAAAGATCCCCATCCCTGGGGCTGGAGAGATAGCCTAGCGGTTACGACTGCTCTTGTAGAGGACCCGGGTTTGATCCCCAGCACCCACATGGCGGCTGAGAACCACCTGTAACTCCAATTCCAGGAAAACTCCAGTTCCAGGAGAATCCGACACCCTCTTCTGACCTCCGTGGCATTGCCCGACACGGGTGCACAAACCTGCATGCAGACAGTACATTCATACACAAAGAAAATAAATAAATTTTTTTTTAATTAAAAAAAAAAAAAGATCCTCATCCCTGTATAAACATGCTGCAATCTCAGCATTTGGGAAGCAGAGTTCAGAGGATTGAAAGTTCAAGGCCATTCTCAACTCTATATGGAGTTCAAGCTCAGCCTGGGCTACATGAAACACTCGCTAAGAAAAAAAAAATACCATCTTGCAACTGGCTGTTCCTCTGTTTCTAGTTCCCCAGGACACAGTCCTACCCATGTCTCGGTTGCCTCCTTCACACTGTGGGAGAAAAGGCAGTGAAGTGTGTTCTAAAACATGGACAGACATCAGTACTGTGGTGTGCTTCACTGTACTTGGGCCACTAGTGAAGAATGACAGACTGCTGTGACAAGGCTTTGTACCAGCCAAAGTGTCTGTGTTACAGACGCATGTCTGCAGGCTGTAGCCCTGTATTCTGTAAGGTGATATGTTTCAAGGGTGCCAAGTTGTCCTGCATACTCTATCCTATGTCTTTTTGTACAAGAAAGATTCTTAAATCGTGCCCATCTAGGCCAGAAAATGAGAGCCTGCCTTTTAAACATTGCATGGAATGAGCAGTTCCTCAACTTCTTCCGACCGTGCTCCAGTGCTAGGTTTGACAGGTGGGCTCCAGCACCTGCCAGCAGGGATTTTAATGACATTGTTCTGGCGAGTGCAGTTGTGTAGTTCAGGTCACTGCATGGGGTTCTGGTGTATGGGTTGTAATATCCCTTTAGGACCAGATGTTGATCATTTCTGATCAGCCTTCTTTGAGAACAAATCCAGGATTTCTTCTTCAAGCCCAGGTGATATACATCTGTTGTTTGATAGCTGAGCTTCATATTCTTAAGCTGAACAACAGAGTACCCCATAAAACACTGTAAGTTACTGTCTCCACTTGCTGAAGTAGACATGCAGTGAAATGCCTTCCTTTCCCGCCTTCCAGTAAGTGCCACAGCTTCAAATTCTTCTTGGTGTTTAACTTACCCCTGTGACCAAAATCCCCCGCCCAATCCTTGAAATGTTATCTCTCTGGATCCATTGATGTCATATGATCTTCTGAATGCTCCAGGACAGAGCCTCAGTTTGGTTCATAGACATCTGTTAATAACAGATCAATCAAGATGAAATGGACTTCTAACATTTACCTTTTATTTTTTAAAAATTGCATATTATAGGAAATTAATTGGTGGCATATAAAAGGAATACTAAATATTTACTTCATGGAAATATGACAAAGGATTAACTATTTTGAGGCTTGGAATGTAGCTCAATGATAGACTGCCTGTCTAGCACACACAAGACTCTAGATTTGATCGTGTCAACACACAAACACACCCATGTGCACACACACACACACACACAACCAAACGCACACTTCAAACAGGTAAGGCAGGCATCTGTTATATCCCAGCTTTTAGACTCTCAGGATTTATTCCATTATATATTTATTCATTCACTTGGACATTTGTGTGTTCGTTCCACAAATCCTTATGAAAAACCTGATTATCTGAGATATAAACCACATTCTACTGGATACCTGGTGATCAATGAAATGGAGTTTCCCTTTCCTAAAGACTAAAAATCTACCAGAAGAATTTGGATGTGTGCATTCATAGCTACACTGCAGAGAAAGCAGTAAGAATCGCAAATAAAGCTCAGTGAAATAGGATGGTTTAAGAAGGGTCAGGGTATGTACTAGAATTAAATGGATATACAAACAAGCTAAGTTGGAAATTCCTTTATAAAGTAATTCCTATTAAATGGAAATTTGTGAACTAAAAGGATTAATAATTACAGATGACATTTACGCATATTTAACCTATGCCAGGCACTATACTGAGTGACGTTTACAGATTTTCTTGTCAGATTCCCCCACAGCAACTCTACAAACTCCACACTGTTCTTATATTTCATAGATTTCCCTATTGTATGCTCCATGGTTACAGCAAGGCTTTCTTTGTAAGATGTCCCAAGGATGGGTTACAAGGGAGAGTAGATACGCAGTGTAGTATGAATTACTGAGTGAGCAAAATATCTTTGATTTAAACTTTTTAGGAGGAAGTTATTTTACATGAAACTGTGTGGCCCTTCTAAAAACATAAGTTGTGTTACTTCAAGTCCTCCCTATGATAAAATCAGTATGAACTACTGACTTAAACTTTTTACTTGTTTTAGTTTATGTGTATGAGTATTATTGCCTGCATGTAGATGAGTGCACCCATGTCATTGCAATGCCCATGGAGGTCAGAAGAGGTTGTCAGATCCCCTGGAACTAGAGTTATGGATGGTTGTTAGCCATCGCATGGGTGTTGGGATTCGAACCTGGGTCTTCTTCAGAACCACTGAGCCATCTCTCCAGCCTCCTCATCAACCTTTTTTGTAGAAACAAGATAAGCAGCACTGGTTATCAGACCAGCAGGCAGGACGGCTGATGAAGAGAGCTGATGCTTACATGAATAAATTAAGCATTTTTCTGTGACCGTTTTCACCTTCTCTTCTACAATTTCCTCCCACTCATTTCAAAGGGAGGGGGGAAAAAGTTAAATATTTTTTTTCTCCATGTTCCTGCCTTGAGATAATTTTTACCTTCAGCAGAAGTGTGGCGAGGGAGCCCTCAGAGTTGCATTCTGCTTTACACTGGAGCAGGAAGGACCCAGGCGACTGCAGGGCAAATGAAATTGGGACATTCACTTTTGTTGTAACTAAAGTTTCTCAGCAATAAAAATGCTCCTTAGTTTACTTCACCAAGCAGGCAATAGGGTCCATGTGTGGTTGTCTGTCCGGAGGCTTTGCTGAGGCTGGCTGAGTGGATCCTTGTCTTCATTACTTCCATCCTCGCTTTCTTTTTTTTTTTTTTTTTATTTTTTTTTATTAATTTTATTTATTTATTGTATGTGTATGAATGTACTGTCTGCATGCAAGTCTGTGCACCCGTGTCGTGCAACGCCGCGGAGGTCAGAAGAGGGTCTCGGATTCCCCTGGAACTGGAGTTCTCCTGGAATTGGAGTTTTAGACGGTTCTCGGCCGCCATGTGGGTGCTGGGGATCGAATCCGGGTCCTCTGTAAGAGCGGTCGGCGCTCTTAACCGCTAGGCCATCTCTCCAGCCCCCATCCTCGCTTTCTATCCAGCTCAGATTCCCATCTGCCTAGAGTAACCCAGCACTTGCTCATTGGTGAAATAATAGCCAACTTTTGTTTTGCTGTTTGATATTAATAAATTGGCTATCCTTTAATTTTAGGTTTTAAAATTATTATGCCCAGTATAGAAAACAAGTTTCAATAGGATATAGTTGGTTTAACATCTAGAAGTTGGATATAAAAGAAAACCGTCGTAGGAATTAAAGGAGGTTCTGTTCCAGTCCTGTGTGCAAAGCCTGACTCGGAGAACAGCTCCTCCTAGCGACCAGGTGATTGGTTGCATGACCACCTACCTGTAAGTACCAGACGTGGAGGTTGCTTGGTCCTGTAAAAAAGATGACATGCTCATCACATATAACCTACAAATGTCTCATGTACCTTCACTCTTCTCCAGGTTACCTACAAGGCCTAGTAATAATGTCTACACATCACTTCATCCAAGTGAACTCAGTGCAATACTCAATATATGAAAACTTCAAATCTTTTGCTATTGTTGTTGTTTTTGGAAAATTCTGGAATTTTTTCCCATAATAAGATTGAATCTGTGGCTGGGGAACCTACAGAGGTAGAACCTATGGACATAGAAGGCCATTGTGTACACTCAGCTAATTATAGCTGTTTGTTCTAGAACCACACAGCTATGTTTTTATCCCATTGTTCCAGACACAAATCCACAGATCCTTAAATTATACAATCTTAGTAACTTAATCTCAAAAGGCTATAAAATAGGTTTGATTGGAAAAATTCCAGTCAACCAATATATTGAATCAAAAGGACAAAAAACCTTTTCTTAAAGATGTTTCTAACTGTGCATATTTTTAGGAAGCTGTTCCTGTGCATAGATAGATAAGCTCAGAAAGACCTAGGTAAGAGAGTTTCAGGGGGTTAGGTTTTTGTTCAGTTCTGTGTGCGTGTGTGTGTGTATGTGTGTGTGTGGTGTGTGTGTGCGCGCACACATGAGTGTGTGTGTGTGTGTGTGTTTTCAAGTCAGTTTCTGCTTCATAGGCTGAGGAAGCAGTGAGTGCAAATTTGAACTACGCAAAACAGGTTTGAATAAGTCTAGACATTTGGTTATCTTCTGTCTAGCATTCATTTGTGTCGTGGGCGTCACGCTGTGGGGATTAGTGTTTCATTATGCAGACACTTTTATCTTTAGCTTCTTTATAATAGCTTGAAGTGAATTCTGAGTGAAGAGAGTAAAGGCCAATCCTGAGGAGCTACAAGGACCATAGCAAAGTGGGTCTGGGTGGGTTTTAATGGTGACCAGTAAGGGACATGGCATCTCATCATTGAGCTGACTGCATGGTGTCTTGTCACCTCAGTTAGGCAGGATCTCAAGGGACTGACTGGAGTCTCTGAACAGTCAGAGATGGAGAGGGGCAGAAATGCTTTTATGTACCAAGTGTCTAACACTTTGTGTAAGTGAGAGCTGGGCGTGTAATTATCTGTGCTGTGGAACAGGAAGGGCCTACCCGATACCTCTAAGTACATAATCACTGCCTCCTCACTTTTTAATTAGCTCCTTTAGGCTAAGAAAGAAATTCGCTCCTTATCTCCCAAATTAGGCATCTTTTCTACAAACAATCCATGTTTCATTTTCAAAACTCAAAGTGCAGCAATGTTTGCTTTTTCCTTACTTTCTGACTTGGAGAATGTGTTTCATTTTGGAAATGCATTATAGGAATGTAAAGTTATTCTTGTTTGACCACATAGTCTCCTCTTCCATATCTGTTCCCCTGAACTGGATCTTTCCAAAGGAAAGCTTGGCTTCAGACTGAACTCAGTGAAGAGTAGAAATTATCAGTTTATTGGTGGGCTGCCCTCAGTAAAAATGCCCAGACCACTACCCTACACAAAAGCTGTTTCTCCAGACACCAATTTATTATATCACATAACTCAAAACTTATGGGCCCCACATACTTCTTTTGGCAGGCCGACATTGCTGATTCAGTGTCAGTATGGGTTCTGGCTTGGAGGTGTGTCCCCCAGAGCTAGAGCGTAGATGTGTTTAAGGCTTTGTCACAGTATTAGGAGACCTAATGGGAGGTTGTTACAAGAGTTTTCTTGATGGTCAGGGTTAGGGGGATGATGTAACATCTACCAGTTCTTCATAAGGTCTCAGTGACAAACCAAAGCTCAGGCCCACTAAAGTGCTCCCTGGGGTACCAATGAATTTATTGAACTTATGGAATTACAGAGCATGAGTGAAGGACTTATTCACATGAGTATGGGTGATCCTGAAGCAGCCACACTGAAAAGTCTACCTCATATGCATGAGGACTTCACCATAGCCACATGGATACAGCTCCTATCCCCTACCCTTCCCCAGTGCATATACTGCAGTCCCTTCCTAAGACCCCCCCAGGCCACAGGCAATCAGGGGAGAATTGTGTAGAACTGGTTGGGAGGAATGGCTGCATAATCAAGTGAAGTTCAGCTCGACCCCACCTTCATGAAGAAGGTCAAGAGAAGAAGGTCAACAGTCAACAAGCCCAGCTGAGGGGGTGTGGGTCTCTAGCAAGCAGGGATAGCTAAAGTCACAAAGATGGTGGCTTTGTGACTCAGAGGACAATCCTGTACAACAGAGGTTCCAGGGCATTGTGGGTATGTCCTTGAAGGGGACCAGAGGACCCCAATCTTTTCTTCCTCTCTGCTCCCTGGCATGTGATATAAGTTTATACTATGCCACCTCCATGTGCCACTGCCACCTTAAGCCTAAGTCATTGGGATGAGTTGATGTTGAACTAGGAACTTCAGAACTATGAATAAAAACAGCTAAAAAGGATTGAAAATTAATTTTCTTGATGGATTTTATGGATACCACAGAGTAGTTGCACATAGGAACTCACAGTGTCTATGACAGCATACACAAAAGCTGGGAAAACCCAAGCCAGACAGGGGTCCAGCATGCATGGAGAGGCAGGCAGGAAGCCCCAGCCCCAGCTGAGGATCTCTTGGCAAATGATGGATACCGGGAGAAGGAAAGTCAGTTATCCTTATTGATGTGACACCTGATAGGTTAAACAGACTTCAGGGGGTGGACCCACATCCAGGAGCCCTGGGAAGGAAGATTGGATTCCACAGGCCTTTAAAAAAGAAAACAAAACAAAAGTAAAGGACAGATAATAATGGAGGACATGAAGTCAAAGAGGGAAGGGTACTGGGGAGGGAGGAGAGAGAGGAGGGAGAGAGGATCTAAATATGATCAAAATACATTGTATGAAATTCCAGAATCAATAAAAATATTTTGAAGTTAGTTTTCTTGGATATGGGATTTTAGTGATGGGAAGACCAACTGTGCTGACTTAGTTCCTGAATTAGTATGCTTGTTTTAACTTTCACTCATTAACTAATTTATCCTCTCTCGCAACCAACTAGTGTTTGGAGATTGTTTGATACATGCAGTACCACTGCTGGGCCGCTGCTAAAGAGGCTTCTAGAAAGGATCAATTCATGTTACAGATAGGAGTCCATGGCCCTTGAAGGTCAAACAAGCTACATGGTATAGCCCACACCGAGAACACAACGGATGGGTCTGAGGCTGAAGTTCACCAGCTGTCTTCATGCCTAAAACCATCTTGGAAAGCACTGTGACCTGTGCTAAGAATGGGTTAAAACCCAGACAGGCTTGGGTTTGAGTCCTGAATCCATAATGTATCTGTTTATCATTTTAAGGAAGTTTTTGAGCTTCAGTTCACTCTAAATGAAGTAATCATTTCTGCTTGTAGGGTGGCATGAGAATTAAATAGAAAACACAGCATAATGATTGCTGCATTTATATAGGATGTTCCAGCAAGTGCTGCTTCCCGTCTGTGGTCTTCATTTCTAACATGGCTTGGGTAGGCATCTGGATGCCTCTTCTTACTCTTCTTTGAATAGGCAGAAACCCTGTCTCTAATGTTAGAGAGCCACGGGACTTCTCTCCACTAACTGTCCCCAGGGCAACACCTTGATGCCAGGGTGTCTGGCTCAGTGCCTCTCAATGCCTGGTTGCAGGTATCTAGAGAGCCACCAGCTCCCCAGAGAATGCATTTTCTTCTTCATCCACCATCATCCACTTTCATGACGCCGGTAGCTCCCCAAAGAGAAGCCAGCCCCATGGAAGGGCAGAGACACAAACTCTCTCACTGAGCTTTCACCTCTAGGGCGTCATTGTCCAGCTGCCAAACCCATGACCTTAGGGAAATTTGGAAATTTGCTACAGTATGTATTCTCTCTCTCTCTCTCTCTCTCTCTCTCTCTCTCTCTCTCTCTCTCTCTCCATGTGTGGCATGAGGTGAGGAAATAAAAAAAATGAAGATTCAAAGGCTTTTATTTTGATGGTATTAATTGGGTTTGGAGTTTACGAACTCATTGGACATCTTAGGTTGTAGGTGAGATATATTAGTGCCCAGAGAGATGCCGAAGTCTCTCTTCTTCCATTGTTCATGGAGATGGAGGACGTGGGAGCGGAATTCCCAGCAGATGGAGGATGCTCCTGCAGACTTGACTGTGTAGCACACGCAAATCCATTTTAATTTGGTGGATTTCATTGTTATGTTTTGTTTAGGATAAAGATGAGCAAAAAGAATGTATGCCTCCAGCCACATGGGCTTCTGAGACGAGGCAGCGAAGGTCGCAGCACAGTGGTGGCCCCTGGGCTACTGGGAAGCAGCCTAAAGGAGTGCATTAAGTGACTCTCCTTGTTGAGCCTTCCCTTATTTCTAATTCAGTTTCTTTCTCTTAAGTTCAGGGATGCGTGCTCTGGACTGCGTGTCTGAGAACACGTCCAGTAAAGGGACGGCTTCAGGTGTGTCTGATCTGTGACCCAGGAGTTCTGTGAAGGTTGACCAACATGTTTGTAGACTACATCAAGTCACAGTGTCGAAAGGCTGGATGTCCCCACAAACGTTTTCGGTTGTAAATGAAGCTTGTATTCTATGGTACACAATTCAAAGGATCAACATTTTTAAGGAATTTTTGGTATATATATATTTTATATATATATAATATATATACCAAATATATACCACATATATATAAATATACCACATATATATGTGTGTGTATTATGCTTGTGTGTGCACATTCACATGTGTGAGCAGGTGCATGAGCACATGTGTGTCCATGCATGTGGAGGCCCACAGTTGACAATAAGTAACTTCCTTGATCGTTTTCCTTAGATATTGAACCAGGGTTTCCCACTGAACTCGGAGCTTGCTGTTTGGGCTGGTCTGGCTGGGAGGCTTGCTCCAGGGATACCCCGTCTCTAGCTCCGGCACGGCACACTGGGATTACAGGCAGGCTGCCACATCCTTTGTTTATGAGTTCTAGGCATCAAAACTGGTTGTCATGCTTATATGGCAAGAACATTACCCATCTCCCCAGCCCTGGGCTCAGTATTTATTACTAATCTGATTACAGGCTGATCTTGTACAGTTCAGGACTTGCCTACAAGATTCCCATGCAGTTTTTCCATGTTTTGTGTGCATTTAGTCATGTATTCCACTAATATAGCTTTTTTAAATATTTTATTTATTATTTTTATTTTATGTGTATGAATGTATTGCCTGCTTGTATTTAAGAGTACCTGTGTTGTGCAAAGCCCACAGAGGACAAAAGAGGGCAACAATTTCCCCTGGAACTAGACTGTTGTTAGCTGCCATGTAGGTGCTGGGAATCAAAGCCAATCCTCTGAAAGAGCAGCCAGTGCTCTTAGTGGCTGAGCCATCTCTCCAGCCCCCAATCCCACTAATATATCTTGAGTACCCCCTTTGAGCAAGGTGTCTAGAGGAAGAAGAACTTATTTTAAACTTTCAAGTTAACCTTGACAGTTCTACTAATAGAGATCAGACCTGTATGTGGACAACTTAAACACAAGGAAAAACAGATAGTGTCCTATCTTAGGAGTCAAGGGTTTACAACTTCACTTTCTACTAAACTGTCTTAGAAAGGCCTGGGGTCTCTCTCAACAGGGCTTTGAATGACTGGAAACCGGGTTCCCTCTCTGCACACGAAGCCGGCAGCATCTACTGTCTGCCATTCACCTCTCACCTTTTCAGCAGGAATTTGATCACTCTTGAACCTCACCCCTGGCTTAGGTCTCTTCTATCCTTTCCCCGTTCTTCAGTATCTAGAATCTTATGCATCCTGCGGGATTTGTATTTTATTTTACCTTCAAGAAGATAATAGAATCCAAAATAATAATTGCCACATTTGTAGGAAAAATCTCACTAGGTTGGAGCAACATCACGTCACCAAAGGCTTTCATTCATTGAGTACTACCTATTAATAGGGCCCGAGATTTCCCATTTTTACATGTAGTTCTCACTTAATTATTACAAATCCATCTATCATTGAATTCCTTCAATATCACTATGGAAGTAATATGCACTGATAGCAATAATAACAGTGACAGCCATGCCCTACAGTCAAGAAGACACTGGATGAGTTTTATAGTATTATCAATTATGCAATGCATAATATGTCATTTTCCACAAGCATCCTTTTCACTTTTCTTTTTTAAGTATTTTACATCTTTGCAGTGGCCATTGTCATTCAAAAGACTGCTGCCTCTCCAATAAGAGACTTCATTCAAATTATGACCCGAATAGACAGGATTCTAATAGACTTGCAGGTCCTTAAAGGTTCGCAGTTTATAAGAAGCACAGGATAAAATTTAGAAAAAGAAAATAAAAACAATGTAGTAAAGCAAATAGCTTTACTGTTTTACATACTGGGATTTAGGGTCTATTCACAGCACATGAAGTGGCAAGTGAGAGGCCACAGAAGGCATCCTTACATGTTGAATGTTCACTGGTTGAATCATAGTCTCCAAAATGTTGCAACATGATCAAAAGTCCAACATAGCCAATGAGGTGGGCATTATTCAGAACTCCCAATACAGGCATCATAGAGGAATGCTCCCCTGCCCCTCATCACTCCACAGGTCCCTTCATGTTTCTCTCTTCCATGAAGGGGGCTTTCAGCACTTGGATTCTCTAATTGGTTTATGATAGTATGTCTGGTATCATCAACTCAATTATAAGTCCCTTCAGGGAAGAGACGTCAATTAAGTACACATTAGAGTCAGTATTTCAAAATTGGAGGTAACAGTAAGTGCAACAGGGGCCATTAGAGGTTGCAAGTTGCCTGGGGTGGTAGAAAGCAAGAGACTGAGGTAAAGATGTCCCCCAGGGTCCCCTCCCGCCACCCACAGCCCCAGTTCATGACAGGTTCTTCATATATTTTGGTGCTCTGATTCCAGTTATGGGCGCATACTCAGTTGCCAAAGAATATTACTGAGCTCCATCCCAGTATTAAAGGGTTAATTTTCAGATTCCAGAAGCATGCTTTCCAACCAGCATAAACCTATTCCTTGCTTTAACTTTACAGCCAGCAAAACTGTCAACCCAGGCAGCTGCGTGGCCAGCAGGGGGCGCATAATCTCATGATACTAAGCAGAAATGCACAGTTGTTTCAAAAACCGAATACCTTCCGTGAAGTGGAGGAGCAAAGGGCGGCCTGAACTCTGTGTATCTGAGAGCTGAACTCTGTGTATCTATTTGAGAGCCTCTGGAGTTTTCTTAAGAACTATATACGCCAGCTTTTTTAGGTTATATAACTTCATGTAAATGTTGCATATTAATTACAAACTACAAGCCAAATTCCTTTTTTAATATATATTTTTAAAATTTTTTATGTGTATGAGTGTACTGTTTGCATTTAAGTTGGTGCACCCGTGTCATGCAATGCCACGGAGGTCAGAAGAGGGATTCCCCTGGAACTGGAGTTAAAGACAGTTCTTAGCTGTCATGTGGGTGCTGGGAGTTGAACCCAGATCCTCTGTAACAGCAGTCAGTGCTCTTAACTGCTGAGCCATCTCTCCAGCCCCAAGCCAAATTTTTAGTAAGACTGAAAAACTAGGTTCTCATAACTGCAATGACCATGCTTTAAAAAAAAAATTATGGGGACTGTAGAGATGGCTCAGAGGTTAAGAGCACCAGCTGTTCTTGCAGAAGACCTACATGGTGGCTAACAGCTGTGGGTAATTCCAATTCCAGGGGATCCGACACCCTCTTCTGACCTCTGTGGACATTGCACGACACAGGTGCACTTACATTCTGCAGGCAATACACTTTACACATAAAATAAAAATAATAAAAATGAAATATTTTAATCCTTTTCTCATTGCTGTGCTCTGCATGGAAAGGACAAGCACAAACATAATTCTGTAGACCAGAGCGACTTCTCATGTGGATTACTAAGTGCAAGAGCAGAGCTGAATTAGTTTGGGCAAATGTCAAGGCAAGTCAGAGTCATTTATTCCTTGGCAGCAAATATTGATCCTGTGATGTTGTTTGATTATAATGACTGTTCTGTTTCCATTATATTAAATGACTGGGGGATATTTAAGCAATTTAGGAGAATAAAGTTCATTATGGGCACATCTGATTGGCTAAATCTTAGAATCCACTTGTTTGTCATAGCCAGTTTATTCATCTGGCCACCAATTTGGTGTGTGTGTGTGTGTGTGTGTGTGTGTGCGCGCGAGCGTGTGCACTTGTGGAGCCCATTGCTTAACATTAGATGACTTCCTGTGTCTCTCCACCATCATTGGTTGAGACAGGGTCTCTGAATGAACCTGGAGCTCAGTATTTCAGGTAGACTGACTAGACAAGTAGCTCCCAGGGTCCTCTGGTCTCTGCTTCCCCATGCGACCCCCACCCCACCTCAATGGGTGCTGGGGTTACAGGCTCACACCAGCTTTTTATGCTCTGTGTCCTCAGCCTACACAGAAAGCACTTTACCCACTCAATCAGCCCCTGGCCACCGGTTTTTACTAAGCACCCACTTGTGTGTCAGATGTTCTGCAGAGAGCCACAGCAGAGAGAGGCTAGAATGAGATCCAATTTCAGGTTTCACTTAAGCTGTTTGCAGGCTGTGGGAATTGGGACAAGTAATCTAGCCACAGTGTCCTTGATTTCCCTTTCATCACAACCGTGGAGTAATTATGAAAATTAGATGACAAAATATATGTCACAAACTTATCAGGAACAAGTCCTACATTATTGAGAGCTTTGGTTTCTGTCATCACTGTAGTCCTCATTTACATGCTTTTCCCAACATTCTCATCTGATGGAAGAAAGTGTCCAAGGCAGCAAATTCTTTATCACTTTTAATAATGAAGGATTTCGAGATGGAGGGATTAGCTTAGTGCAGGTTTTGGTAAGCCATTGCTCAATGTATAGTTAATTGGAAAGAGATTCTCAATCACTTGGATTTCACAAGCCCCACATCTCCAACTGAAAGGTTGCATCAGCTCCTCACTCTGCCCTGTGAGAGTCTGATCAGTGTTTTCCTCTGTTGCTACATGCAGTAGGAAAATAAGCTCCTTCTACCCAACTGGTAAAAATGGTCTTGGCAGACCCCCAAATGTGGTAAATTTCTATTCCTTAGGACCCCACTTCCCCACCCAGTGGCTGAGCTGATAGATCTTTGCAATGTTATATCTTTTATGCTGACCCCCCCCCAATTCATCACTTCTCACTCCTCTACTCACCGTCCACATGCTACTGAGAAGGTTGGAGAACCACCAAGCATCAGGTACTGTGGCAGCCTTAGCTCAGGAAGGTTTCTTGTGAGTCACTATTCCTTCTTCTCTCATGAAGCACATCCTCCAGGCCTCTATACCAATAGAGCACTCACTGTTTACCTCATAGGCCACACAGCCTAGCACAGGTAAGACCTGCTGTGCCTGCATTCACCAGCTGTGCAGCTCAACCCTCCAAATGGGCTCTTAGCTATGCAAAACCTATGAGAAACTCCTGACCTGGGATTTCAAAGTACAGTATTACACCTCATAATGACATGTAAGAGAGTGACCCAATTTGTCTGTATGTGTATGTATATGTGTGTGCATGTGTGTGTGCGTGTGTGTCCACACGTGCTTGTATGTGCATGTGTTTGTGTGTGTACAATATGTGTGAATTGTGTTTATATCTGTTTTTCCATGTGTTTCCTAGTGATGTTGCTATCTCAGTTTTTATAACCATATTCTTGATGTTCACCCACAACAAAACCACCTGGCAGTGTATCTCTCACATTGTGTCCTTGTTTATAGGTGTCTAGCCTAACTCCTGAGCTAACAGTATTATGCCCTTGACCATTTTAGGTATCTCTTTGTGTTTCAGCTTCTTCAGCTAAAGTATGCCTTGTAATCAGCAGCACCTTTCACTGTCTAATTGTGTTCGTTTCTGTTACTCTAAGCAAAGACCTATGATAATCAATGGATAAAGATGGAAGGTTAGGAACTGGAGAGATGGCCTAGCGGTTAAGAGTACCAACTGCTCTTGCAGAGGATCCAGGTTCGATCCCCAGCACCCATATGGTGGCTGAGAACTGTCTTTAACTCCAGTTCCAGGGGAATCTGATGTCCTCTTCTGACCTCCAAGGCATTGCATGACATGGGTCCACAAACCTACATACAGACAGTACATTCATACACATACAAGAATAAATTTTAAAAAAATTTAAAAAGATGGAAGGTTAATGTCCCCTCGTCGTTGTAGAGGTCCATGGTCACCTTTGGGCCTGTGGTAAGGCAGAGCGTTGTGGCAGGAACTTGATGTGGAGGAAAGCTGCTCTCCAACAGGGAAGAGAGAGGAGAAGCAATGAGAGAGAGAGAGAGAGAGAGAGAGAGAGAGAGAGAGAGAGAGAGAGAGAGGCTAGGACCCCAAAATCTGCTTCAAGGGCACACCTCCAACATCTCCCACAGTACTCCTTGTAGTGGCAATGTAGGGGCCTTCATGGAGGTTGGAGACTAAGGTCTATACCATCGCATTTTTTTAAAATTCCACACAAGTAAACAAGATCTAAGTGAACAGCCTTCAGCACCTAACAAGTCACAGAGCTATTTTTGAGGCACATAAAGTCGATCCTTAGTATAGACATAGCATGAGGAGGTCATGGCTCATAAACTCAGTGTGTGGAAGAAGAGCTACCACCACCACATGTGCCCTGGGCCTTGCTTTACACAGCGGTGTCCCACTTCACTCACGTTGCCTGGAACTCCAGCCCCAGGGGATCTGATGTCATCTTCTCATCTCTGTGTGCTCCTTCATGCCCATGGTGCAGATAGCCTCACATAGGCACACACATATGCATAAAAGCAAATATAAAGAAGTCGTCAATGTAGGAGTATTTGTTAGATTGGAGTTCATCTATCTTCATATTAAAAATAAAGATAACTCAATTTTTGGCTGACTGGTTAAACCAAAATAGGGGACATTAAAGGCTTCCTTTAGGTTCTTGAACAAAAGAACATAACTTGGGTTCTTACTAGGATTAATTTAGGGAGCAAAGGAATCCAGAAAATTCCGTCTGCCTCCTTATTCCTTCACATAGTCCTGCTTTTAGTCTCTCATTGTGGGGAGAGGACAGGGAAAGAAGAAGGCTTGTGAAGAGAAGGATTGTTTCAGTCCCTACCTTGAGTATCAAAGCCAGAGAAAAATCCCCCAAACATCTTGATCTTTCCCCTCCAAAACTGAGCCTAGTAGAGGAAATGCTGCTTCATAGAAGACAGCTAATGCCAGCATGAGGCGGGGGAGGGGGGGACACAAAACAGATACGGTCGTGGGGACTAAGTTCAGCCACGATTTCAGAACCTCGTCCCATTTTCTGACTTTTCTTTACCCTCTCATTATATTTAATGTCTTTTTTCATACACTGGCTTCATGAGTGCTGTGTAAAGGGAGCACCTCTATTCTCCCCAGGCAGCTGTGGATACCAGCAAAGCCCAAGCATCAGACATACTGCAAGCTGTCCATAGTAAGAGAAGACCAGAGCTGAGGAGGTGACTCAGAGGGTAAAAGTGCTTGCTCTGCAAGCCTCATAGTCTGAGTTTGGATCCTCATGACCCACATAAAAACCACGTGCAGGAGTGAAAGCATCCGTAATGCCAACATTCCCGTAGGGAGATGTGGGACAGACACAGGAGAATCTCCGGATGCCCTGAGCCAGCTAGCCTATGATAAACAATCAGAGACCTCATCTCAAAAGCTGCTGAAATTTGAGGACACTTCTGACCTCCACAGCAGTACCAGGGCACACCTGTCCACATACTCACACACATGAACATCCACAGATCATACACACACATGGATGTGCACACATCACACACACACATGGATATGCCCATATCATACACACAAGGATATGCACACATCACAGACACACATGGATATGCACACATCATACACACACATGGATGTGCACACATCACACATGGAAATGCACACATCACACACATGGATATGCACACATTACACATGTGGATATGCACACATCACACACGTGGATATGCACATCACACACACATGATATGCATACGTCACACACACAGATATGCACACATCATACACACATGGATATGCACACATCACACACACACATGGATATGCATACGTCACACACAGATATGCATACATCATACACACATGGATATGCACACATCACACACATACATGGATATGCACACATCACACACACACATGGATATGCACACACACATGGATATGCATACGTCACACACAGATATGCATACATCATACACACATGGATATGCACACATCACACACATACATGGATGTGCACACATCATACACACATAGACATGCACACATCACACACACATGGATGTGCACACATCATACAGATGGATGTGCACACATCACACACATGAATATGCACACATCACACACACAGATATGCACACATCATACACACACGTGGATATGCACACATCACACACACACAGATATGCACACATCACATACACATGGATATGCACACATCACACACACACACATGGATATGCATACATCACACACACATGGTTAGGCACACATCACACACACATGGTTATGCACACATCACACACACATGGATATGCACATATCACACACACATGGATACGCACATATCACACACACACATAGATACGCACACATCATACACACATGGATATGCACACATCATACATACATGGATATTCACACATCACACACACATGGATATGCACACATCACACACACACACACATGGATATCACACATCATACATACAAGATGTTTTTTAAAAAGACCAGAGTTGTGGTTGAAGACTGATTACCCCAGGCAACCAGGTGCCTCAGAGCACCTGAAAGGCTCACTACCATCCCAGCACCAACACTGTGAAAACCATGCATTTCAGGTTGCTTTACTGCTTTCTGCATTGCCATTACTTTGCAGTTTTGTGTTGTTGAAGCAAGGTCTCACAGTGTAGCCCTGGGTGGTCTGGAACTCCCAATGCAGATTAGAGAATCACCTGCTTCTGCCTCATAAGTGCTGGGAGCAAGGGTGTGTGCCACCACGCCGAGCACCCTTCTGTTTTTCTGCATGTGGCCTGGATTGTTGCTGTCACCATCACGTGTCTGGCATCATTCCAGACCTTGGGAGAGCTACCGAGTGGAACTGTTTTGGCTTGTGTTAGTTACTTTTCTTATTTCTGTGACCAATGCCTGACCAAAAGCAACTTCAGGGAAGAAGGGCTTACTCAGACTCACAGTATAAAAGAATTCAGCTCACCATGGTGGGGAAGGCATGGCCACGGGGTATCCCATGGTGGCTGTACTGTGGGCTGAGACTTCTCAGATCCTCACATCTCAGTGGAGCAGGATGCAGAGAGAGAGAGCATTCAAACCATAATGCTTGCAGTCAGACCTCCAAGGTAAGAAAGGGGAAGACTGCCTCTTTGTTTGAGACTCAGACCCAGCTTGAATAGAACAGCCATTTGCTAACATGAAGGCTGGCTGGGGGTCTCTACCCTGCATCAGAGAGCTTGTCCTTGAAAGTAAAGCAGGAAAGCCAAGCATGACAGTCCCCAAGAGTGTCAAAATCTCTCCCAATCCAACATGTCACAGGGTCACAAGTTCAGAGCTTTCTGTAACTATCTGGGCTCAGTGACAGATGTGACTGGGTATTTCTTCCCATGGCAGCTTTGTGACAGGAAAGGTGGGGTGAGCAGACGCAGTCCTCCCAAAGAGCAAATCACCTTTTTTTTTTTTTGTCGTCTTTTCGAGACAGGGACTCCCTGTAGCCCCAGCTGTCCTGGAACCCACTCTGTAGACCAGGCTGGCCTTGAACTCAGAAAGATCCACCTGCCTCTGCCTCCCAAGTGCTAGGATCAAAGGTGTGCACCACCACGCCCGGCTCTTTTTTTTTTTTTTTTTTTTTTTACTTCTTATGTGTATGAGTGTACTGCCTGCATGTAAGTAAGTGCACCTGTGTCGTGCAATGCTGTGGAGTTCAGAAGAAGGCATCAGATTCTACTGGGACTGGAGTTAAAGATGGTTCTTAGACACCACGTGGGTGCTAGGAATTGAACCTGGGTCCTCTGCAAGAGCAGTCAGTGTTCTTAACCGCTGAGTCATCTTTCCAGCCCCGAGAGCAAATCGCCTTTTAATGAGAAATGGGAACAACAGATGAGCCCAGCTTGAACAAGTTTGCCCTGGTCTGATGCTGCTCTTATTCAATACTCTGTCTCTTAAATCCTGCCTAAGAGAACTCTCGGAACTCTCCAAGGAGAGAAGTCTAGGTTATACTTCAAAAAGATTGTCTAAGAGCCAAGAATAATCAGCTTCCTTTGGGGGCTCAGGAGTTCCAAGTGAAGGGTGGTTTCCTTGACCTGCTACCCCACCCCATATCCCATCAACTCTGCCACTTCCAACCATCGTGAAAATGAACACGGTCCACCCCGTTACCCCCGTACTAGCAGCATCCGAGTTTGGTTTTGGAATACATCTTTTCAGTGCTTTTTCTACTGCTAGATCTTAGGGCTCCCTCCTGTGTCTCTATGTGTCATATTTACTTTAAGCTTTAAAAATTAAAGGAATTTCCTATAACAATGACAAGGAGGGTATTTTATTTTCCTTACATTTGCTTTCAGAACTGCACATGAAAGCCAGAAATGTCACATGCAACTTTTCAATCCTCCCTTCCTGTTACTCCTTATTTTGGGACAAGAATTTGGGGGTTGCAAATGGGGGGGGGTGTTGAAAGTTTGGTACTGAAGACAAGACAGTGCAGTGAATGTGTTATGAAAGAGCCTCAGCAGCAGCACAGGCCTGTCATCCTAGCACCCAGAAGATGAAGGCAGAAGCACCAAGAGTTCAAGGCTAGCCTAGTCTTGCTATATAGCCCTGGCTGGCCTGGAACTCATGACATTCTCAGCCTCTCTCGAGTGCTGGGATTAAAGGTGTGCACAGCCATGCCTGGCCTAGGAGTCTTTGGAGTAGTAAATATCTTTTCAGCTTCTCCTGACAAGACTGTCTCATAAAGAGACTTTGGGAACCCCTGGCTATGTAGCAGCCTGTTCAACTTGTTCCTCTCCTCCCCTGCTGCGGCTCCCGCCAGCTCCCATGGCCCTGAGAACATATCTGTGTTGCAAATGGTAGTTTTGTGTGCCTGGCCCAGGTTATGAACACTCCCCCCTGACACACACACACACACATACACACACACACACACACACACACACACACCAAATCCGCCTTTACCATTACCATCCTGCCTCTGCTTTGCAACTTTGCCTGGTGGTGTAGAGGTTGGTGGTACCTCCAAGTTTCTGTGTTCCTGACTTTCTACTCTTATGGGTGTTACTTAGTGAAGATCTCTGAAAAAGACTCCAGGTTGGATTCCCAGCATTGCATAAACTGGGTACGGTGGTACACATCTGTAATCCCAACATTTGGGCCTTAAGGTCATTGTTGGCTACATAGTGAGCTCCCTTGCATGCTAGGCAAGCACTCTTCCAACTGAGCTATATACCTAGCCCCTAAAAAGAGATTTTAAAGCTTTCTAAAATTTATTTTCTTTTCCTTTTTTGTGTATGTGTGTAAATGGGCTTAGAGGGTGGCTCTGAGGTGCACTGGATAGGTGTGCAGGCTGATAAAAGCCACAGGTTACAAGGGTTGAGGGAATCTTTATTAGATCACAACAGGGTTAAGATATATATTTTAGAGCTGGAGAGATGGCTCACCAATTAAGAGTGCTTGCTGCTTTTGCAGAGGACCTGGGTTCAGTTCCTGTCACCCACATAGGGCAACTCACAACTGCCAGTACTTCCAGTTCCAGGGGATCCAATGGCTTCTGACCTCCGTGGGCATCTACATACAAGTGGTAAACATACATACACATAAAATAAAAACAAATAAATCCTTAAAAGCTATTCTTTAAAAGATACATGTTTTGACTATAAATAACTTCATAATCTTGTCTGTGAGATTCTCAGAAAGTTACATGTATACAACTGAGAAAGGAATAAGGTTAAACTTAAAGATCATACATGCTTCGCCCATAAGCATGATTCTTTGCTATTTTAACAATCTTATTTGAAATATCTCCATGTGAAAAGACGATTGTCTACATGTAGGCAGTCCCCACTGTAAATGTCAACTGTGCTGAAATACTTGCCTCTCAGCTAGTGGGAGATGTCAACCAGACTCCAGGGTGAGGAGCTCCTTTCCTTTCTGTGTCCCCTTAACTTTCGTTGTCTTTCTATCGTGCCTCAGGGAGACAAGGGCCCTGATACCAGCAGGAGTGTGCTGGCTCATCAGAGCTTCTCGGCTCCTGCCTGAAGTCAGTGGGAACTGTGGTTCTCACTTGAAAAGAGAAACAGCTGCCCCAATTGTTACAGCCGAGCCTTGTGTGTGCTATAGGTCTGAGCCTGAGTCCTGGGGAGGACCTTGAAAGCCATGCTTGATGTCCCGTGCGCCGTGCGCCTCGCCCCTCTGTTCTTGCAGGTGGACTGTGTGCATGTCGTTAACCAGAAAGTCGCTCTAAGCCAGTTGTCTCTAATTTTTTTAAAATACCTTTGAAAAAGCATAACACCGTGCCAGCTGATATACATTGTAGATCGTGACGCTAAATTAAAAGATGGAGGAAAAGAAAGGCAATCACTAATGTGCACAGAGAACCGTGCTCTCCCCTGTTTTAGGGTGTCTGGTGACCAGCAAGTCTACAAGTAAAGCCTAGCAACAAACCGTGTGGGTCAGCTGCTACGTGAGAAAATGAAGCAGCCTCAGACAGCAGAATGAGAGGTCTTTGAGGCAGAGGTGTTGGCCCACGAAGGAGGAAAGTACTCAGTTGCCCTCAGATAAACATCATCATTTGTTACAGCTCCCGGAAGCTGAGCTGGCGATTCTCTATTATCTTCCGCTTGATACTTCAGTGTATTTCCACCAGGGGGCGCCCCTCCAAATGGAGGCAAGATCTGTAGAGGTGATTTTTGTTGATACTGTATGTAACCTAGCCGTCTCTTTTCTCTACTGAAATAATAGTTTTCTCATCATTTTTTTAATCGTGCTGGAGGGGCTGGAGAGATGGCTCGGCGGCTAAGAGCACTGGCTGTTCTTTCAGAGGACCTGGGATCAGTTCCCAGCACACACAGGGCAGTTCCAGAAGATTCCATGCCCTCGTCTGACCTCCGAGGGCATTGTACAACACAGGGGTACTTACATGCAGGCAAAACATTCAGACACACAAAATAAAAATAATAAATAAAATATTTTTAAATCATGCTGGGGATTGAACCCAGGGCTTCCTAAAGGCTAGGCAAGTGTTCTACCACTAAGCCATACCTCCAGGCCCTCGGTTTTTCTATTTCCTCTTCCGGTGTTATTCACTGGAAGCAACTTTGTTGGTGACGAGTGCTGGTGTGGCAAGTGTTAAACCCTTGGCAATGTTCGCTCAGCATCCTCACCAGCTGTGAGAGAAAGAGTAACCTTCGGAAGAATGACATGTTTCACATAGCTCGTGAAAGAAAAATCAGCCCTGCACACAAAATCTCACTATGAATGAAGGAAGCTTCCTACGCAGATAACCAGAGCATTGTCTTCGTAACTCAGCAGTTATTTTCAGGGCCTCTTTGCCCCCAGGTTTTAAGCTTTCTGAGCCCTTGGAAAAGGCAGTAGAAGAGAGCTGAGACGTCCGTGCTGTTCGCAGAGTACAACCTTCTCTATTACACACCCTGCTTTGAATGATGCTCAGAGATGAGAAGACTTTAGAGATTGTCTTTCAAAATTAGACTGCAGTTAGAAAATCACATTTCTAGAATGAATTTATTCATCCAGAAAAGAAAATCACGCACACACACACACACTCACACACACACACTCACACACACACACACACGAATATAGATATTGAACATCTTGACTTTGAAAAAAATGAGCTTTTCAGTTCTGTGATTTCTTTTTAAAATGTAGTTATTTTGCATTCTGCACTTTTTCAACAAATGACCTGCTGCTTCACTATTGGAAACATAATACCGGGGCTGGAGAGATGGCTCAGCAGTTAAGAGCACCAGCTGCTCTTGCAGAGGACCTGAGTTCATTTCCTAGAACCCACACAGTGGCTCATAACCATCTAAAACTCCACTCTAAAGGGGATCCAGTGCCTCCTTCTGGCCTCCTAGAGTACTGCAAGCATGTAGTGCATTTACATACATGCAGACAAAATACAAAATTCAAATAGATAACTTTTTTTTTTTTTTGGTCTTTTCGAGACAGGGTCTCCCTGCAGCCCCAGCTGTCCTGGAACTCACTCTGTAGACCAGGCTGGCCTTGAACTCACAAAGATCCGCCTGCCTCTGCCTCCCAAGTGCTAGGATTAAAGGCGTGGACCACCATGCCCAGCTTCAAATAGATAACTTTTTTTTTTTTGGTCTTTTTGAGACAGGGTCTCCCTGTAGTCCTGGCTGTCCTGGAACTCGCTCTGTAGACCAGGCTGGCCTTGAACTCACAAAGATCCGCCTGTCTCTGCCTCCCAAGTGCTAGGATTAACAAATAGATAACTTTTTAAAAAGAACAAAGGCATGAGATGCACAGGAAATGACAGTCTTGTAGAGCAAGATTCTGAGTTTGGAGTTGGATGTTTCTGGCCTTTGGAGACAGGCAACCAAATGAGAGACTAAATGTAGCTGAGTCTTAGTGACCCAGAAGCTTCCAGAACAGGGGTTAATAGCTGCCCACCGAGTACAAGGAGCCTCCCATGGACAGGACTGATATACACTAAGACCCAGCTTCACATTTGCAGAGGAGGAAAGAGCAAGAGAGACACAGGGCCAGCAGCCAACAAGCTACAAGATTCTGTAGTGGCTCTTGTCAAAGAACAAGGAGAACAGGAGACAGAGATTGGGCTCCAGTGGATTCCTGGGCCCTCTGACCCAAGACTTTCATTAAATTCAGCTTCCTCTGCTGCCCTGACCACAGCTTAGCCTCCAGTTGCTGCTGTCTGCAAGGGGCCATCTAACAAAAGAAATAGAATGACAAACCCTGGGAATTGACCCCCAGAGGAAGCTTTCTCACTGAGGCCAAGACAAGAGGGTTACCGTAAATTTAAGGCCAAAACTGTCTACATGGTTAAGTTGCAGGCTAGCCTGTGCTACAGTGTGAGATGCAGTCTCAAAATACCTTGGTCCTCCTCAGGAAGGAGGAGCCCCCTGCTTCCCACCCTCAGGAGCCCCAAGGTTGCATACAGGTCGCAGGGGGAGAAAACACTTAGATCTGACAAATGAGGAACTGTGATCTCAGGCTCTTTTCTTTCCCTTGGGGCTTTTACCCCTTTCACTTGGCACACTGAAATTTCTGCCACTGTCCACAAGGGCTTGAGTGATACTCCCTATGGGGACAACAGTATGTAACCTGAATAGATGTACACCGTGTGTTACCTGGATATATGTACACCGTGAGTAATCTGAATAGATGTACACCGTGTGTAACCTGAATAGATGTACACCATGTGTTACCTGGATAGATGTACACCGTGTGTAATCTGAATAGATGTACACTGTGTGTAACCTGGATAGTTGTACACCGTGCGTGACCTGGATAGATGTACACGATGTGTAACCTGGATAGCTGTACACCATGCATAACCTGAATAGCTGTACACCGTGCGTGACCTGAATAGCTGTACACTGTGTGTAACCTGAATAGCTGTACACCATGCATAACCTGAATAGCCATACACTGTGCGTGACCTGGAAAGCTGTACACCGTGCTGCGTGACCTGGATAGATGTACGCCGTGTGACCTGGATAGATGTACACTGTGCGTAACCTGAATAGCTGTACACCATGCATAACCTGAATAGCTGTACACCGTGCGTGACCTGGATAGCTGTACACCGTGCTGCGTGACCTGGATAGATGTACACTGTGTGTGACCTGGATAGATGTACGCCGTGTGACCTGGATAGATGTACGCCGTGTGACCTGGATAGATGTACACTGGCATTTTTGCTCTTGCCACCAGTGGTCGAAGCCAAGGGCTGATCTTTAGCTACTCTCTGGATGTTCTTTAGTAACCCCACTGTTATTAAGAACAGCTGCCTAGTTTTCCATCTTATTTAAAAGAGCCCTGCAAATGTGTCTTCAGCATGTGGCAAATGTATCTTCAAAGAGTCTAGCCCCTGCCAAAACCAGATTGTCCCTGACCCCAGCAAGCCCCTCTTATACAGCCAAAGGCAGCCACATTAGGTTTTTAAGGGTTACTTTTTTTTCTCTTTTCGAGACAGGGTCTCCCTCTAGCCCCAGCTGTCCTAGAACTCACTCTGTAGACCAGGCTGGCCTTGAACTCACAAAGATCCGCCTGCCTTTGCCTCCCAAGTGCTAGGATTAAAGGCATGTGCCACCATATCCAGTGGAAGGGGCTATTTCTAAATAAATGAATGAACAAATGAGTAGGAATAAGGCAGGATTTTCAGGCACAAGATTCAGAGCACAGTCAGATGAAGCTACCACCCCTTTCCTCTCTATTCAGAATAGGTAACACAAGCCGGGCATGGGGGCGCACACCTTTAATACCAGCACTCCAGAGGCAGAGGCAGAGGCAGAGGCAGGCAGATCTCTGTGAGTTCAAGGCCAGCCTGGTCTACATAGTGATAGTGCATTTGAGGACTGCTGGGGCTACTGGGAGACCCTGTCTCAAAAAACAAACAAACAAAAAACCCCACCCAGAATAGATAACACAACCTGCTCAGCAGATTTTTTCGGTTTTCATATGCCTCTAAGTATTCTTCAACTCTGAGGACCACAGCAAGTCAGGTCTGGCCACTCGTTCCAGAAATTATGCAGAAAAGTGATGATGTAAAACGACCTAATTTTCAGTACAGTCATGCTGGGAAGATGGAGGAAATGAAGAATTTCTTCCCATCTGGAGGCACTGACGTGAGCTTTGGGCTTAAATAGATGAATAGCTGGCCTAGGTGTAAGAGCGTGTACAATTGAAGCAGGCTCGGTCTGACTGCGGGCGGCTGGTCGTTATCTCAATCCTGCTTCTACTTGCTGACTCCTGGGAGGCTCCAGTCACTTAAGAGGACAGTCAAGTTCACATGAATGATTTCGTCTGCTGGGGTAGGGGCTGAGGGGGGGGGCGGGGGTGGGGGGGCTTGGGGGTAGGGGGGGGGGGGGGGGGGGAGGGGCCCTGAGGTAGGGGCCTGGGGGTGGGGGGCTGGGGTAGGGGGGGGCGTGGGGTGGGGGGGCTGAGGGTGGGGGGCATGGGGGGGGTACAGTCCTCGCGTCTAAAGTTTGCCTCATTCATCTTATTGAGAAGGGGGAGATGAGATAGTTTTCGTGAATTTAGGACAAAATGGACTAAAAACCTGCTTGTAAAATGGATGCTCTTGGGGGGCTGGCGAGCTAGCCCCTAAGGGCATGAAGAGCACCGACTGTCTGCAGAGGCCCAGGTTATCCCCAGCAACCCACATGGCGGCTAAGAACTCTGTAACTCCAACCAGAGAACTCCAGTTTCCAGGGGAATCCGACACCCTCTTCTGACCTCCGCATTTGCACGACACGGGTGCACAAACCTACATGCAGACAGACATTCATCACATACAAAAATAAATTAAAAAAAAAAAAAGTGGAGCTCCTGTGCGTGGCCCCAGCTCAGGCCTTATTTCAACACCACACTAAACAGCAAATTGGCAAGTTATAAAGAAAATTGCTTCCAAGCAGCTTTGCAGACTTTTGTTTACCATACTGTGAAGTACATCTTTGAGAAAGATGGGCACTGGTAACTGATGTCCGTACTACTGTATTATTGAAACCCGAAGCTTCACCAGAGGACCTTTTTCAGAATACGAAAGAAAGGACTCAGGATTGCAAGGGAGTTAGAACATCTTTTATTACGCATACAAGGGTCTCCAGCCCTGCCTACTGGAAGCAGCAGTATCTACACATATGTAGAGCATCCTTGTGAATGCACAACTTCCAGACCTTCTATTCCTTCTGGGTTGCTGTCTGAAGAAGGTGGGTGGCACGTAACTTCCTGTGCCAGCCTTACGATCGCACACCTGCAAGGACACTGGCATGTTTGCTGCCAATACCAACACTTGCAATTTGCTAGCCCCCTTCAGATCTCAGGAGGAAGGAAAAGGCCTTTATATGCTTCTATTTGGGGTTGGGAGGCTTAATCCTTGAATGTAGAAAGGGGTCTCTTGGGAACAAATTGAATCTGTCTGGACTCTACTTTCCTGAAAATGTAACCCCTTCGGGTGTGATGTCGCACACCTTTATCCTAGCTAGCACTTGGAGAGCAAGGCAGGCGGATCTTTGTGAGTTCAAGGCCAGCCTGGTCTACAGAGTGAGTTCCTAGGACAGCTGGGGCAAGGGAGACCTGTCTCAAAAAAAAAAAGACCAAAAAAAAAAAAAAAGGCAGCCGCCTAAGATCTGAGAATTCATAGAAATTGGGCCTGATTTTTTTTTCAGGTCCTTGTCTCGGGCTGTGTTTTCCCTTCTCCTACTCATTTTGTACATTGATGTTTCTCCCTCTGTCTTACCTCTAGACCTACAAGAGTTGCCTAGTTTCTGCTTTACAATTTTTCACCAACCTTCTTTTAGCTGGAATCCATTCCGCTACAGATCCCTGGCCTCCCGTGTCTACAGCCAACTCCCAGCTTGGCCCTCAACACAGTCCCTGCCTCCCTTGGTGACCGGCCAGCTGCAGGATTGCGTTGCACACCCTGGGCCTGACAAAGTGTTACACTGAACCCTACTGACCTTTGCCCGCTTTAGATGACAAAGGAAGTAATCAAGTTTAGAACTGTGCCTGGAGTGGGTGGGGGAAGGGTGGGCAGCTGATCCCTCCTCCACCAGCTGCACAAGCCACAAGACCAAATAAGGGTGTGTGAGCTGCTTCCTTCTGTACGAAAGTTCAGAGTGCACTGTGCCAAAGTGGGGCTTGGTGTTTGGAGAGATGAACTGTTACCTAACGCTGCAGGAGCTCCAGATGCAGAGTCCACGCTCTGCCTCTGCACAGAGTTTGGTCTAGGGCAGCGAGACCAGGACCATCCTGCTCGTAGAAGGAAGGGGCTTCCCTTCTTGGACCTAGTGACTCAAGGGCTCTCCTGCACCGGGAAGGTTTGCTAGAGCATTTCCCTGGTGCTGCTGTGGGCTGGAGAGGATGAGTCATTAGAATGTATAGGAAACGTCAGAGTTTGACATGTTCCAGGAACAGAAAAACCAACATCATAGGCTGAGAGGCCGAGGGTGGAGCTGGGAGTTTGGGGCATTTTCCAGCAACACTAACACTGTTTCCTAGATCTGTTCACACCTCTTACCTCCAGCTTAGTCCCATGATCTGTACTTAGTGTGTCCTAGGCTTCCTGAGGGAAGGCACAGTGACCTGTATTCATGTATCCCCAGCTTAGTCCCATGATCTGTACTTACTGTGTCCTAGGCTTCCTGAGGGAAGACACGGTGACATGTACTCATGTATTCCCAGCTTAGTCCCATGATCAGTACTTAGTGTGTCCTAGGCTTCCTGATGGAAGGCACAGTGACCTGTACTCATGTATCCCCAGCTAGTCCCATGATCAGTAATTACTGTGTCCTAGGCTTCCTGAGGGAAGGCACAGTGACCTGTATTCATGTATCCCCAGCTTAGTCCCATGATCAGTACTTACTGTGTCCTAGGCTTCCTGAGGGAAGACACGGTGACGTGTACTCATGTATCCCCAGTTTAGTCCCATGATGTCAGTAACTTAGTTTTCCTAGAAGCAATTCCTGAAGGGAAAGGCACGTGACCTGTACTCATGTTCCCCAGCTTAGTCCCCCATGATCAGTACGTAAGTGTGTCCTAGGCTTCCTATGGAAGCACAGTGACATTGGTACTCATGTAATCCCCAGCTTATCCCATTAATCGGTACTTAGTGTGTCCCCTAAGGCTTCCTGAGGAAGACACGGTGAACAATGTACTCATAGTATTCTTCCCAAGCTTGTCCCATGATCAGTACTTCGGTGTCCTAAGCTTCCTGGGGAAGGCACATGCCCTGTACGCATGTAAATCCCCACGATAGATTCCCATGATCAGTACTTTAGTGTGTCCCCTAGGCTTCCTGAGGAAGGCAACAGTGAAACCTTACTCATGTATTCCCAGCTTAGTCCCATGATCAGTACTTAGTGTGTCCTAGGCTTCCTGAGGGAAGGCACAGTGACCTGTACTCATGTATCCCCAGCTTAGTCCCATGATCTGTACTTAGTGTGTCCTAGGCTTCCTGAGGGAAGGCACAGTGACATGTACTCATGTATCCCCAGCTAGTCCCATGATCAGTAATTACTGTGTCCTAGGCTTCCTGAGGGAAGACACGGTGACGTGTACTCATGTATCCCCAGTTTAGTCCCATGATCAGTACTTAGTGTGTCCTTGGTCCACGTCAGTTGCATGTGCACTGAGTTCATTCTCTCGGAGTTCTGCCGCAGTGTCTTGGGTCCCTGGTGTAAGGTTATGGCGCGCTTCCCCCGGAGTGAAAAGCCACGAGGTCTGACTTCTTCGGAGCAAAGTTTAATTCAGAGTAGCCCGGGGGCTAGGCTAAGGGGAGAGGTAGAGCCAAGCCCAGAATGGCGTCTGGCTTTGGAATTTAAGGGAGAAGGTGTGAGTGGGATTCAATGGGAGTGGGGTGGGTTGGAGTCTGGAATCTGACTTCCAGAAGGGTGAGGTGGCGAGTGGAAATTACCTGAGGTAATCATTGGAGGTGGCCGCTTTAGCTAACCAAGGCCATAGCCGGAGAAGAGCAGGTTTTTTGGACCTCTGGTCTTATGTGTCTCTGCATTCCAATGGTTTTCTGGATCTCACAACCTTACATTCCAGCCTTTTGTTCCTTTATTTACAAAGGGAGGGAGATCCGTCTTCTTATCTTTCTTCAACAATCATTCAAACGCTGATCAGGGGTGAAGTCTTTGGGGAACAGGTGTCAGGCTGGCGGGTTAGAGTCCAGGTTTTCATTTTGGCTGCTTGGGGGTCTCTGCCGTGGGGTTTTGGTGTTGTCCAGATCGATAGTGGCCAGTAACTTAGTGGATGTTTTCCTCTGTAACTGAAAGGACAAGCTGTTTGAGTCTTACATGAGTATACAAGTGCAGGGACTTCGCAGTGCCAACAGGGGGCTACTGGGTCCCTGTCTAGGGAATGTAGAGGGAAAAAGGATGAGGAATTGGAAAAAGTTTTAGTACATAGAGCTCTAGATGAGGGCCAGCTTTAATACATGGGGCTCTAGAATGAGAGCCAGTGTTCCAGAATGAGAGCCAGCATATCCATGAGAATATAAAAGGTGTATTTTCTGGCAAGGGCACTGGAGATCTGTCCATCTCCTAGTATTTTTTAACAGACAACAGTAGATCTCTCACCTATTTCTCTGTAAATAACTCTTGAGATTACAGTCTCCTGTTGGGGTGTTTAAAACCACACAGTTAACTCAGAGAAAATGAAGTTTTGTTTTGGTGTTAAGGTCAANTAAACTTCCAGTTCCAGGGGATCCAATGGCTTCTGACCTCCGTGGGGCATCTACATACAAGTGGTAAACATACATACACATAAAATAAACAAATAAATCCTTAAAAGCTATTCTTTAAAAGATACATGTTTTGACTATAAATAACTTCATAATCTTGTCTGTGAGATTCTCAGAAAGTTACATGTATACAACTGAGAAAGGAATAAGGTTAAACTTAAAGATCATACATGCTTCGCCCATAAGCATGATTCTTTGCTATTTTAACAATCTTATTTGAAATATCTCCATGTGAAAAGACGATTGTCTACATGTAGGCAGTCCCCACTGTAAATGTCAACTGTGCTGAAATACTTGCCTCTCAGCTAGTGGGAGATGTCAACCAGACTCCAGGGTGAGGAGCTCTTTCCTTTCTGTGTCCCCTTAACTTTCGTTGTCTTTCTATCGTGCCTCAGGGAGACAAGGGCCCTGATACCAGCAGGAGTGTGCTGGCTCATCAGAGCTTCTCGGCTCCTGCCTGAAGTCAGTGGGAACTGTGGTTCTCACTTGAAAAGAGAAACAGCTGCCCCAATTGTTACAGCCGAGCCTTGTGTGTGCTATAGGTCTGAGCCTGAGTCCTGGGGAGGACCTTGAAAGCCATGCTTGATGTCCCGTGCGCCGTGCGCCTCGCCCCTCTGTTCTTGCAGGTGGACTGTGTGCATGTCGTTAACCAGAAAGTCGCTCTAAGCCAGTTGTCTCTAATTTTTTTAAAATACCTTTGAAAAAGCATAACACCGTGCCAGCTGATATACATTGTAGATCGTGACGCTAAATTAAAAGATGGAGGAAAAGAAAGGCAATCACTAATGTGCACAGAGAACCGTGCTCTCCCCTGTTTTAGGGTGTCTGGTGACCAGCAAGTCTACAAGTAAAGCCTAGCAACAAACCGTGTGGGTCAGCTGCTACGTGAGAAAATGAAGCAGCCTCAGACACCAGAATAGAGAGTCTTTGAGGCAGAGGTGTTGGCCCAGAAGGAGGAAAGTACTCAGTTGCCCTCAGATAAACATCATCATTTGTTACAGCTCCCGGAAGCTGAGCTGGCGATTCTCTATATCTTCCGCTTGATACTTCAGTGTATTTCCACCAGGGGGCGCCCCTCCAAATGGAGGCAAGATCTGTAGAGGTGATTTTTGTTGATACTGTATGTAACCTAGCCGTCTCTTTTCTCTACTGAAATAATAGTTTTCTCATCATTTTTTTAATCGTGCTGGAGGGCTGGAGAGATGGCGGCGGCGTAAGAAGAGCACTGGCTGTTTTTCAGAGGACCTGGGATCAGTTCCCAGCACACACAGGGCAGTTCCAGAAATTCCATGCCCTCGTCTACCCCGAGTGGCCGAGGCATTGTACAACACAGGGGTACTTACATGCAGGCAAAACTTCAGACACACAAAATAAAAATATAATAAAATATTTTTAAATCATGCTGGGGATTGAACCCGGGCTCTCTAAAGGCTAGGCAATGTTTCTACACTAAGCCATACCTCCAGGCCCTCGGTTTTTCTATTTCCTCTTCCGGTGTTATTCACTGGAAGCAACTTTGTTGGTGACGAGTGCTGGTGTGGCAAGTGTTAAACCCTTGGCAATGTTCGCTCAGCATCCTCACCAGCTGTGAGAGAAAGAGTAACCTTCGGAAGAATGACATGTTTCACATAGCTCGTGAAAGAAAAATCAGCCCTGCACACAAAATCTCACTATGAATGAAGGAAGCTTCCTACGCAGATAACCAGAGCATTGTCTTCGTAACTCAGCAGTTATTTTCAGGGCCTCTTTGCCCCCAGGTTTTAAGCTTTCTGAGCCCTTGGAAAAGGCAGTAGAAGAGAGCTGAGACGTCCGTGCTGTTCGCAGAGTACAACCTTCTCTATTACACACCCTGCTTTGAATGATGCTCAGAGATGAGAAGACTTTAGAGATTGTCTTTCAAAATTAGACTGCAGTTAGAAAATCACATTTCAGAATGAATTTATTCATCCAGAAAAGAAAATCACGCACACACACACACACTCACACACACACACTCACCACACACACACACACGAATATAGATATTGAACATCTTGACTTTGAAAAAAATGAGCTTTTCAGTTCTGTGATTTCTTTTTAAAATGTAGTTATTGCATTCTGCACTTTTTCAACAAATGACCTGCTGCTTCACTATTGGAAACATAATACCGGGGCTGAGAGATGGGCTCAGCAGTTAAGAGCACCAGCTGCTCTTGCAGAGACACTGAGTTCATCCTAGAACCCACACAGTGGCTCATAACCACATCTAAAACTCCACTCTAAGGGGATCCAGTGCCTCCTTCTGGCCTCCTAGAGTACTGCAAGCATGTAGTGCATTTACATACATGCAGACAAAATACAAAATCAAATAGATACTTTTTTTTTTTTTTGGTCTTTTCGAGATTTTCCCTGAGCCCAGCTGTCCTGGAACTCACTCTGTAGACCAGGCTGGCCTTGACTCACAAAGACCGCCTGCCTCTGCCCCCCAAGTGCTAGGATTAAGGCGTGACCACCATGCCCAGCTTCAAATAGATAACTTTTTTTTTTTTGGTCTTTTTGAGACAGGGTCTCCCTGTAGTCCTGGCTGCCTGGAACTCGCTCTGTAGACCAGGTGGCCTTGAACTCACAAAGAGATCCGCCTGCCTCTCTCCAAGTGCTAGGATTAACAAGATAACTTTTTAAAAAGAACAAAGGCATGAGATGCACAGGAAATGACAGTCTTGTAGAGCAAGATTCTGAGTTTGGAGTTGGATGTTTCTGGCCTTTGGAGACAGGCAACCAAATGAGAGACTAAATGTAGCTGAGTCTTAGTGACCCAGAAGCTTCCAGAACAGGGGTTAATAGCTGCCCACCGAGTACAAGGAGCCTCCCATGGACAGGACTGATATACACTAAGACCCAGCTTCACATTTGCAGAGGAGGAAAGAGCAAGAGAGACACAGGGCCAGCAGCCAACAAGCTACAAGATTCTGTAGTGGCTCTTGTCAAAGAACAAGGAGAACAGGAGACAGAGATTGGGCTCCAGTGGATTCCTGGGCCCTCTGACCCAAGACTTTCATTAAATTCAGCTTCCTCTGCTGCCCTGACCACAGCTTAGCCTCCAGTTGCTGCTGTCTGCAAGGGGCCAATAACAAAAGAAATAGAATGACAAACCCTGGGAATTGACCCCCAGAGGAAGCTTTCTCACTGAGGCCAAGACAAGAGGGTTACCGTAAATTTAAGGCCAAAACTGTCTACATGGTTAAGTTCAGGTCTAGCCTGTGCTACAGTGTGAGATGCAGTCTCAAAATACCTTGGTCCTCCTCAGGAAGGAGGAGCCCCCTGCTTCCCACCCTCAGGAGCCCCAAGGTTGCATACAGGTCGCAGGGGGAGAAAACACTTAGATCTGACAAATGAGGAACTGTGATCTCAGGCTCTTTTCTTTCCCTTGGGGCTTTTACCCCTTTCACTTGGCACACTGAAATTTCTGCCACTGTCCACAAGGGCTTGAGTGATACTCCCTATGGGGACAACAGTATGTAACCTGAATAGATGTACACCGTGTGTTACCTGGATATATGTACACCGTGAGTAATCTGAATAGATGTACACCGTGTGTAACCTGAATAGATGTACACCATGTGTTACCTGGATAGATGTACACCGTGTGTAATCTGAATAGATGTACACGTGTGTAACCTGAATAGTGTACACCGTGTGTAACCTGAATAGATGTACACGATGTGTAACTGAATAGTGTACACTGTGTGTAACCTGAATAGCTGTACACCGTGCGTGACCTGAATAGCTGTACACTGTGTGTAACCTGAATAGCTGTACACCATGCATAACCTGAATAGCCATACACTGTGCGTGACCTGGAAAGCTGTACACCGTGCTGCGTGACCTGGATAGATGTACGCCGTGTGACCTGGATAGATGTACACTGTGCGTACCTGATAGCATGTACACTGTACGTGCTGACCTGGATAGTGTACACTGTGCTGTGACCTGGATAGATGTACACTGTGTGTGACCTGGATAGATGTACACGTGTGTGACCTGGATAGATGTACACTGTGTGTGACCTGGATAGATGTACACTGGTTGCCTGATAGTGTAAGCCGGGTGATCTGTTACGCTACCTTGATGTCCATCTCTTAGTGCGAAGCCAAGGGCTGATCTTAGCTACCTCTGGATGTTCTTTAGTAACCCCACTGTTATTAAGAACAGCTGCCTAGTTTTCCATCTTATTTAAAAGAGCCCTGCAAATGTGTCTTCAGCATGTGGCAAATGTATCTTCAAAGAGTCTAGCCCCTGCCAAAACCAGATTGTCCCTGACCCCAGCAAGCCCCTCTTATACAGCCAAAGGCAGCCAATTAGGTTTTTAAGGGTTACTTTTTTTTCTCTTTTTCGAGACAGGGTCTCCCTCAGCCCCAGCTGTCCTAGAACTCACTCGTAGACCAGGCTGGCCTGAACTCACAAAGATCCGCCTGCCTTTGCCTCCCAAGTGCTAGGATTAAAGGTGTGCACCACACCCCCAGGTGATTTTTAAAAGTTAATGTCGGTGGAGAGTGGCCTAGCTGCGGTTGAGAGCGCTGACCGCTCTTACAGAGGACCCGGGTCGATCCCCAGCACCCACAGGCGGCGGAGACCGTCCTGTTGAAACTCCAACTCCAGGAGAACTCCAGTTCCAGGGGAATCCGACACCCTCTTCTGACCTCCGCGGCATTGCACGACACGGGTGCACAAACCTACATGCAGACAGCACACTCATCCACATACAAAAATAAATAAAATTAAATTAAAAAAAAATAAATAAATAAAAGTTAATGCTAATTATGGGGTGTAGTAGTAAAAGCCTGTGGTACCAGCACTTGAGAGGCTGAGGCAGGAGGATAGCACAACTTCAAGGCCAACTCGGTCTTTATAGTTCCAGTGTAACCTTGGCTATAGTGTGAGTTTCTGTCTCAAATCAAACAAATGAACAAATAAACTAGTGGAGAATGGACCTATGCATGTTAATGGTTTTGTTTGTTTGTTTGTTTGTTTGTTTTTACTTTTCTTGATATTTTGTAAAAGAAAAAAGATATTTCACCATCCTCCAAAGTGAGAGCAACGTAATCTTGGAACCAGCGATACATGTATAACAAATTCACTATGGCGTCTTTATTTTTCTTTGTTTCCATGAGAATTGGTCCCAGTCCTCAGACCAGAATGTGGAAACTACTGGATTAGAGTGTTAGCCAACAAACATGTCAAAAAAACAAACTATGACTTCTTTGGAGCTTTCTCTGTCCTATAATTTTTGGAGCTGCTTCTAGTGCCAGAATAAATACTTCCATAATTTTAGAGGCTCATATTCTTTCCAATATCTTTAGCCCAGAATCAGGTATAAAAGGACACAGCAGTAATATTTGATGAATGAATGAGCGTTCTTCTAAAGAAAGAATGAAAATGGCTATAGGAAAGATTAAGGGACAAGGAATCCTTGTGTGGTGTCCATCCAGCCATCCTCCTGTGTTCCCAGGATGGCTGGAGTCAGAGCCTGGGCTCTGGCAGCCCTCACAAACTGGACTCAGCTACCCACACTCAATAGGCCAGTTAAAGACCCCACTAATAGTGAAGGCCGAGAAAGGAGATTTAGTCACCATGGCCACTGGGGGGCTGTGTGGTCTGGGTACATTTCTGCTCAGGAGAGAAGGGATTTGTGAAACAGGCAGAGGGGGTGGCTGTAGGGCTACCTACACCTGAAACAACGCTCTCTACAGTGAACCAAGCTAAAACCTGACAGGGAAAATGTTCAGGGGGGGAGGTGGGAGGGAAAAGAGACCTGCTTTCTAGTCACTATGCATAATGAGGGGACAGCAGAAAGAAGACAAAGGGCAGTTGAACCCAATGCACCTGAAACCTGACAGCATCTGGAGCTTCCCTGGTGATACTTCCCTGGTGATACTTCCCTGTGATCTCCCTTGGAGATACAGTTTCTGGTTCTGCATATCTGGAAAGAGCCTGAGGTTTGCCGTCACTCCGCGAGGCTATCTGTGAGGGTATGGACAGTTAGGAGGCAGGTGCCAGGTCACAGAAGAAGAGGCTGTTGTGACTCTGCCGTCCAAGAAACCTCATATCCAGTTAGCATGTCATTGGAACATTCTGCCCTAGCATGTGATTTCTGCTTTCCTTAGAGCAGGAAATCTCAACAGCAGCACTGTTGGCATTTGGGACCAAATAATTCTCTGTTAAGAATGAAGGGAGGTGGAGAGGAAGAAATGTTTATACGGACCATCATCTGATGATGGTGGCATCTCACATTTGTGACTACACAAGGCCAAGCATGGCAACACATGCCTTTATTCCCAGCACTTACGAGGTAGAGTCAGGTAGATCTCTGTGACATGGAGGGCAACCCTGTCTACATATTAATTCTAAGTCAGCCGGGGCTATAAGGAGACCCTTTCTCAAAACAAACAAAACAAAGAACAAAACTTCCCCCAGTTGAGAATCAGAGTTGGATGGAGATTCAAGTGACCCCTGCTACTACCTCTGTCTCATGTCTTCGAGAACTCTTCAGACAGAAATGGTAACTTACATGTGCTTGAAACATAGCATCCCCTTTCATTATTTCTGCCTTTAGAAATCCAGAGAGCATGTTTACCTTCAGGTGTAATTTGTCAGCCTGATTACCTTCAGGTGTCCCCATGGAGACCAGCATTACTATAAAGTTTTAATAGAACATCAGGGAACATCCTTCCCAGGAGCACATTTAAGTAACCTAACATGACTTTAAGTATCACTGCACACCCAACAGAATTCAAGATCAAATGGAAGCACCATCCTTTAATCTGAAGATGACAGTATTAGACAGTCACTCCCTCCGGGAACCCCTCTATAGCTTCCACTGCAGAGTTTAAGTTTCCTGCCAGGGTCTCCAAAAGGCTTTCTAGCTGTGAGGTCAGTCAACTAAGAAGACTCAAAAATCCTGACCAGGGGGAGAGATAGGTTTGTTTTTTATTACTTCTTACAGTTATTTCTGCTTAATGTGTTGAGAAAAAAATCTCAAGTGTTTTACCCTGGCTGGAGTGTGGGGACTACAGCCTACTTTGTGGAATGGGACTCCACTGATCCTCAGTTTAATACCCACCCACTGCAGGGCCCAAAGACCCAGTCACTCAAATCAGTGAAACTTTCTCCTCATGCCAAAAAAAGAAAGAAAGAAAAAAAATATCTGAACAAGCTTTCATCTTGAGTACAAACAAAAATGTGCATTGCGTTGAAAAAACCATCTCCAAGTGCCACGGTTCATACACAGTGCGATGTTTTTACTGGAAAAGCAAGCACCAAGCCAAACATTCTTCACATTTTTCCCAGGATTTAGTCTTAAAATCATCATAGACATGCTGCAAGGATAAAATGTGTACATATCTGATAAAGGGCAACAAAATTTTATTTTCTTTTTTGCCATATAGCTCCCTAAGGAGAAGAAAAACAAACTAGGCACAAACAAAATACATATGTCTATATATGTATATGCATGTATACATGTTCCTGAATATATATATATATATATATATATAAAAAATTTAGTTCCTTTCTCATGGGGAGTGTGTATATACAAGAAAACACACACAGAACATGTGTGTGCATGTATGTATTTGTGAATATATATATTTGTGTAGATATATGTTCCTATATATGTGTGTATAGCTCCTTTTTCACTTTACAGACAGTACGTATAGAGAACATAAATGCACAAAACACATGTCTGTACATACATGTGTGTATACATGTTCCCTATGTGTGTATAGCTTGTCTTCCCCCACATAGACAAGGACACATATAAAACATGAACACACATGCATATATACACATACAGACACACACACACCTACAGTTGTCCTTCAATATTCAGTGGAGTTGGAGATGTTCAATCTAGGTCCCCCCCCAAGGACACTAAGACCCTTGGATGGTGAAGTTCTTTGTAAAAAATAACATAGTGTTTACATATAACCACCACCCATTAAACCATCTCTAGCTGGCTCATAAAGCTTAATAGATTATAAATGCTGTGTAAATGCTTGTTGCCCTGAACTAACTAGGGAATAATGACAGGAAAGTCTGCAAATGTTCAGTGCAGATGCAAATTTTATTTCTCAAATATCTTCTCTACTGAGGGATGTGTGGCTGGTTGGATCTGCAGATGTGCGTCTGTGGATGCGGAGAGTACAGATGCAGAGGGCTGACTGTCTCCCTTTACTACTGAGTTCAGGAACTTGGCTTTGTAATTCCCTGGGACATCTAACTTAAGTTCAGTAGCTTAGGCTTTTCTCCTGGGTCTGAAAACTTAGATCTAAAGATCCCCACATCCCTACGACATTTTCAGCAGTCCAGGCAGAAGTGTCGGGTATGATTTACTTAAGGCATCGCGGCAACATGGACACAGTTTCTGCCTGAGTTCAGGAAGGGAGCAGCGGCAACTGGGTTCCTCTCCATAAATGTAGATGTCAGTGCATCAAAGTTGGCTGCATTGCTAACCAGAGGAAGGAGGAAAATGAATCCAGATGTTTGGCTTTTGAAAAAAAAAATCCACTTGGAAAACAGTTTGCATAAAAGCAGTAATCTGTGGTAGAGGCCAAGGAATACTGGATTTGAACTTAGGGATTTTAGTTCTGGCTAGGCAGCCTTCCAGCCATGTGGCCCTGAACAGATCACCTCCCCTTCCGGTCTGCAGCTGTTGAATAAGAATATGAAAACTCAGAGGCAGTTAAGGGGACTCAATGAAGTGATCCATCAAATTCTGTAAGCCTGGTGAAAAATCAGGTAGGTGCCAAGGAACTGACTGTTTCCCAAAAGAGCATTTTTGTCAGAGTTCTTGCTAACACAAAAATGCATTCTGAGCTAGACTGATTTCAGTAGCAGATAATGGAAACAGGGAATCAGTATTTCATTAATTGGGCAGCCATGATTCGGTGTTGTGTGGTTAAGAGTGAGCATATATCTGTGCTATAGTCAAGAAAAGTTGACTAGACTTACTATTCTTCCCTTGAGAAAAATCTAGAATAGATGTCTACAGTGTGTTGATAAAAAGTTTAGCTGTTGGTTTGAAGACAATGGGGATTGTGATTTGCATCATTTGCTACTGTCTGTAAAGTGAATTCTCTCATTGGGACCAATTTTCAGCCAGCTAGTGTGACACCTCCAACAGGACGTTGGCACACCAATATATGCTATATATTATACTAATCTACACACTCTGCAAACTAACCTCAATTGTATACATAGTTGCAAAGTGGAGTAAAAATAATTAGGGAGTGATAGGTTGTAATATAATGTATTTTAGTTGGGAACTTTTATAACTGAATTTTTGTTAATGGATGTGTTTGCCACTTGGGTTGTGAATTTAACAGACAGTTCTCACAGACCGTACAAGCTGGCTTCGACATGCTACTGTTTCTCTTTGGCAGCAGCATTAAAGTACAAGATCATACCATGAGTCAGCAAGCTCAGGACCAGCCTGGAGAATAAGCATGGAAAACATTGTCCTGAATGGATTTTTATCTCTGTGGATTTTGGATGAGCTACCGCCTTGAGGCTTCACATACTCCACTGTATTTTCCATCGGCTAACAGAATGATTATTGAAAAATCTAATCATTAAGGCATCATTGTAAACTCTTTTAAGATAGTGAAGTTGTAAATAGACCCAAATTTCACAGGATTTTTATTCTCTTTATTCATCATTAGAAAACTCTATAAAATATTGCTAAAAAGAAGTTTTTCTTTTAGATATACTTAAAGGTCCAGGAACAAAAAAAGATTGCCAAATTATAACATTCATGATTCAGATGCTTGAGAAAGCAGGTGGCTTATGCCCCTTCCTTTATCACAGGTCATTTGGTGTCTGGTGTCTGGCTGGGCTGGCAGCCCCACTGCAAACACAGAGAAGCTCAGAAGCCTAATAGGAGCTCACAGACCAAAAAAAGAAAGTCTACAGGCAACCATTATAATGAAAGTAATCAAAATGTCCGAAAGCCAAAGAAAACTTAATATTTCAGAATTGGCTTATGCCAAAAAAGTGTCTGCAAAGGACACAAGAAGTTATACATCTGTATTTGGACTAAGCATAGGTTAAAAGTTGAGGAGAGCAGGACATGAATTCTAGGAAAGAGGATGGTTTCCTCCTAGACTCCCGTATTGAAAATATATAATACCATGTTTTACTTATTTTTTTGGTCTTTTCGAGGCAGGGTCTCCCTGTAGTCCCAGCTGTCCTGGAACTCACTCTGTAGACCAGGCTGGCCTTGAACTCAGGAAGATCCCCCTGCCTCTGCCTCCCAAGTGCTAGGATTAAAGGCATGTGCCACCACGCCCGCTGCCATGTTTTACTTTTTTAAAGCCTATTTTAAAATATAGTCATTTATGCAAGCCAAATATTAAGTACATTTTTAGCAGTATCTTAAGCCCATATTCTGGTCATATATAGGCAAATGATTCACTCAGATAAAGTATTTTTAAGATTTTAAAGGTTCTTGAAAGAGTGGTATATGTGTGTGTGTGTGTGTGTGTGTGTGTGTGTGTGTTTACAGTTAAGAGAGCTAACACTTCAGCATCATAGACATCATGGTATATGACATTATCCTAGCATCACGGCACCTCAGTTTGCATCATAGGCCATAAGCTTAGCATCACGGATCACCATCTGAACATCATAGGACATCATCCTAGCATCTGGTCATCATGGAACAGCCTCATCCTAGCATCATGGAATGTCATCTTACCATCATGGGTCATCACCTTAACATCATGGGATATCATAGCATCACGTGATAGGCATCATCTTAGCATCATGGGTCATCATTCAAGCGTGATGACATATAATCTTAGAATCATGTGACATCTTAGCATAGAAGATCAGCATTACCTGGGGACCCATTCAAACTGTTCTGCTCAGTGCCCAAGTGTCTCATCTGAGAATCTGAACCCATTGCAGTGTCTATGTGAGCTCACATTTGCTATTTCCATGACCACACTCTGAAAACTACTGACTTAACGATTTTAGAGATAAATAATGAACCTAAAATGACCATGAATACCATATCAGACACAAGATTCTAAGGGAAAGGAAAAAAAATTAGTCCGGTTTAGAAATAAGTTATGGCTGGAATATCTCAGTTTGTAACTTCTACCAAGCTTAGGCCTAAAGGTGGGTCTGTTCCAGTGCCTGCGGATTTCAGCTTAGACCTGGGTATAGAACACTGTGAAGGCTGGTCTGTTCCAGTGTCTGTGGGTCTCAGCTCAGGTCTAGAGCACTGTGAAGTCCGGTCTGTTTCGGGTCTGTGGGTCTCAGCTCAGGTCTAGAGCACTGTGAAGTCCGGTCTGTTTTGGGTCTGCGGGTCTCAGCTCAGGTCTAGAGCACTGTGAAGTCCGGTCTGTTTTGGGTCTGTGGGTCTCAGCTCAGGTCTAGAGCACTGTGAAGTCCGGTCTGTTTCAGGTCTGTGGGTCTCAGCTCAGGTCTAGAGCACTGTGAAGTCCGGTCTGTTTCGGGTCTGTGGATCTAGCACCCCTCCCGCATGCCATGACTCCACTGGCCATATTGAAATTTCCCCAACAGTGAACAGTCTAGTGCCATTTCTACAGCCATTCAAGCTGACACTTTTAGCATGTTTTTAATCTCCTCTAGGAAGAATTCTGTTTCCTTAAAGGGATCATCAGAGACTTTTCTGCCAATCAGGTCTTCCCAGTGGACCCATTATGGAGCAGTTACTGATCTTGGGAACAGTGAGGACTTTTGTCATCCTTTCCCCACATCCCACCAACTGTGCCTAGAGATAGGCCTATTTCGTAGGACACATGCCATTTCCAGAACCTTCTGGTGCCCTGCAAAACCAACTTGCTTCCTGAAAATTCTCATTCTTGCCAGTGAAAGTGTTGCTGTAGTCTAAAGCCTGAACTGAAATGGAACCCTGTACAGGAAGGAACAGGTCACAGACTTGTGAATCACAGTGAGTCTTCATTTCTTATGTCATAGAGAAACTTATTTTTTAAGTTACTTTATTTTTATATGTATGACTGCTTTGTCCACATGTATGTAAATGCACCCATGCATACAAGTCCGAGGAGGTCATTGAATCCCCTGGAACTGGAGATACAGATGGTTGTTAGCTACCACCTGGGTGCTAAAAAACCAAACTCTGCTCCTCTAGAAGAACAGCCAGTGCTTCTAACCACTGACCAATCTCTACAAATCCCCCCATACTCTTTTTTTTTTTTGTCTTTTCCAGACAGGGTCTCCCTGTAGCCCCAGCTGTCCTGGAATTCGCTCTGTAGACCAGGCTGGCCTTGAACTCACAAAGATCCACCTGCCTCTGCCTCCCAAGTGCTAGGATTAAAGGCACCATACTCTTTTTAATAAACTGTTATTTTAAAAAAGCAATTCCCAAACCTTACTGAGCAGAATTCCCTATGGATGTGGTTGGTTGGTTGGCTCATTACTAGTTATTGGTTGTTGGTTTGGTTGGTTTGTTGGCTTTTAGATACCATTTTCTATACACTAGCTCAGAATATGCAGACTCAATAGGAATTAGGGGTTATGTGTTAGGAATTAGGGGTTATGTGAGAATATAATACATTTCCCCAAAGAAGCCATAGTAAGTCTGATGCCCAGCTGGAGTGAAGCTTCAGACCAGATGTGTCATTGGTAATTCACAGAGAATCATCGCCTTTTAAAGAGAAACTGTAATCTTAAATGATCATAGCTGTAATCTGCATACTGTTTGCTTGTTCTTAAAAGACATTTGTAACAATTATTTTCCTCATAAATTCCCTGGGAGATGGAAGACAGTATGTGTCAATGGTAACATGCTGTCTCTGGGATACAGAATATAGCAGAGGTCATAGCTAGAACCTAACCCTCTGTGCTAGTCAACTTTCTGTTACTGTGATTAAATACCTGAGACACTCAACTTAGAGCAATGAAAGGTTGATTTTGGTTTATGGCTTCAGTCCATAAGCCCCTGGTTCTCTTGATTTGGGCCTGAAGCAGCACAGCACGTAACTGCAGTGGGAGGCCTGGTCACCTAGAGATGGATAAGGAGCTCATAGATAAGAGAAGACCGGAGTCCCAGTTCCCCCTCAAGTGCTCCTTCCTCCAGGTCACACCTCCTAAAGGTTCTCCTACCTCCCAATAGTGCCTTGTATCAAGCCTCCAACCTGTGAGCCCTTAGGGATATTCAACTAGTCTAACTCTAGCTTCCTGTCTAGTATAGTTTCCACTACTCTATCATGCGTGTGTGTGTGTGTGTGTGTGTGTGTGTGTGTGTGTGTGAAGTTCCTGATTTCTTGAGTCTGTCATCCTGCTTTTCATGAATGGATGATCTCTTCTGCTGTGGACTATGAGGACATCCATGAAGGCAGAAAATCCAACTGCGCACAGAGCTAAGATGGACCCAGAGGTCCAACAATCTGAGCTGTAATCTATGCAGATGGCTTGAGTACATCTGATGGTCAGTTAGGGCTATGTTTATGATGTGAAACCCTAAGGCATCCAAAAGGAAGCTCAGTCTGTAAGAGAAAGCACTCTCTCTCTTTCTCTCTCTCTGTCTCTCTCTCTCTCTCTCTCTCTCTCATACACACACACACACACACACACACACACACACACACACACACACACACTGATAGACACAGAAATACACCAAACATGGAAAAGCAGAAACTACACTCTTCAGGAATCTGGAAACAGAGATTGCAACTTCCTGAGTCCAAAATCCAGAGCATGATGGGTAATAGACACTGGTCAGGAAGGAGACCAGGCAAGAGATACAAAAGGCAGTGATGAGAAATGAGACCACCACAGCTAAGAGGGACATTTCCCATTGCCAGAAGTCCTTGGGCCATGAAACAAGCTTGGAGCTGTGGGCCAAGACTCCCACAAAGACAGTACTAGTTGTGGGTGGTCTTGAGCCTGAAGGTTGGGGCCAGCTGTGAAGGGAAAGTCCAGAAACCCCCCACCAAACAGGCACACAAACCCACTCCACATCGCCTTGAACAAGCCTTGCTATCCTCATCTGTAAAATAAAGAGTTGGCAGATTAATCTGTATGCATACCTTGCAGTAAGGAAATCTATATTTGGCAAAGGAATAGCAAAAAAATGTGGCACTGTGCTTTGAGTCGATGGGAGGGTTTACAGAAGGTGAGCGTGCACAGGTCTCCTCAGCGTGGAGCCTGTGTTAGTCATGTTTCTGCAAGTGACACCTGCTTCAGAAAAGAGCAGATTGCACAGTTTGTTGCAGTACAAAGAATACTCCACCAACCAACCCCTGAGCCTCCTGGGCTGGCCTCACTTGTGTGAAGCACAGCAAACACAACGCTCATGTGCGTCACTGGAATGTTCAGTTAATGTTTTCCATTGACCCTCTTCTCGGGATTCCTTTGTTTGCTGCTTCTCCCTGATGGAAAATGAACAGAAGGTGTATCATGCATCATTATCTTTCTTGTAGTGAAAGGATGCCAATAAGCTCAGACAGACACCAAGACTGCTGCTGCCCTCCCTGCCCCCCATCGTTGGTGCAGGAGTTCCTCCAGCCCAATGGAGGCAAGAGAATTAAGGGCTCCCAAAGTAGAAGAAACTCAAGGGACACTGGGAAGCAGTTTACTATAAATGCTGTACAGGGCACCTGGCACTTAGAGCTGCCCAGAGATGCTGTGGTTTTCTTCTTCACATACAGTGCTCAGGGAAAGAGAAGGAAGCATGGTCATTTAGTAAATGGGAGTTAGCATTCATCAGGTGTCAAAGAGGGATAGAACCTCTCTTGTTCTATCTAAAACAACTCATGAGAATACACTAAATCCAGTCATATATGCAGAGCTTACTTGAATACACAACATTATTTCATTGGTCTTTGCAATAATCCGTATGAAGGAGATATAAATCCCCCAGGTTACAGGGGGTTAATCACCTTGGGTTAGAACACCTAACCCAGGGCTGGAGAGATGGCTCAGTAATTAAGAGGATGTGCTGCTCTTCTAGAGGACTCAAGTTCGGTTCCTAGTGCCCATGTCTGGCAGGTCACAACTGCCTATAACCAGGTCCAGGAGTCCACTGCTCTCTTGCAGCCTCCATGAGCACACACACGTGGCACACACACACAGACTAACACACATACACATACATACATTTTTTATAAAAATGAAAGAACTTTTAATTCCTAAGCAGAGGCATAGAGTTGAAATGAGGTGTTGACCATCATAAGGCAGTGATTAGAACTCATAGCCTCCCTGAGTCCCAGCTTTTCTGAGTCTTGTGGAATTCTGCCACATCTTTCATATGGTACATAAGATGCAGACAGAGAGCTGGCTGTGGTGGCTCATGCCTTTAATCCTAGTACTCAGGAGGCAGAGGCAGGCGGATCTTTGTGAGTTCAAGGCCAGCCTGGTCTACAGAGTGAGTTCCAGGACAGCTGGGGCTACAGGGAGACCCTGTCTTGAAAGAACCCCCCCCCCAAAAAAAGATGCTGACAGAAATCACCTGTGACATTCTCAAGTGTGATAACAGGTAACCTCCTTTAAAAGATACATACTGGGCCACATCTAATGGCTTTAATTTGAAATAGCAGATTTCCCCTGCATGCTTAATTGTAAAGCACACTTCTCCGTGGTCTTCTCGGATCTTCTGAAGGGCCCGCACATCTGTGGAAGCAGACATTAGCGAGTATTCCTCAAAGAAGCCACAGCTTACTTCTCAGTTGTTTGAAGGAGTATGTGTGTGTGTGTGTGTGTGTGTGTATGTCTGTCTATCCATCTATGCCTGTGTGTCTGTGTGTGTGCAGGTGCATATTTCCATATGTGTGTGTACATATAGAGGAGAACCTCATTTTTCAATGTTTCTACCTCTTGATCTTTCATTGGCCTGCTGGTCAGTGAACTCCAGGGATCCACCTGCCTCTTCTACTTATCTTGCCACTGCTGGAATTATAAGCACATTGCTACAATGCCCAGCTTTTTACTGCATTCTAGGGATCCAAACCCAGGTCCTCACCCTGGCAAGACACTTTATCAACTGCACTGCCATCCCAGCCACTCATATATTTTTATGTGAATTAGTGTTCTCAATAGAGTTCTGTGTTTTGGTGGTGGAAATACTGGCAGGAAGTTAGCTGCACACACCTTGTTCTCCATTCACCATGCCTACTGAAGAAATGCATCCCAGGCCTGCAGCAAGCAGGATAAAATCTGCAGCCGTTTCTACCTTGCCTGCAGGACCTTTGTTTATGACTCCACCAGAGGTCAAAGTGCTCCCACACCCTTCAGATCATTGCATACCCCAGGGTGTAGTAGGCTTTGGGCATGGCCCACCATGAACACTGAGAGATCATTGCTGATGGATCATCCGAGTGTTAAAAAAAAAATAGTCCCAGGGCTGGAGAGATGGCTCAGGAGCAAGAACACTTGCTGTTCTAGAGGACCTGTGTTTGATTCCCAACACCCACATGGTGGCTTACAACCATCTGTACCTTCAGTTCCAGGGGATTGGGTGCCCTCCTCTGAGCTCTTCTGGTATTACAAGCATGTGATGCAGTTACATACATGCAGGCAATAATACATTCATATACCTAAAATAAAAATAATATAAAATAGTCCCTACAATATTTCTTGGCATGGTTAAAAATCTGATCATGTGTTTTATGTACATCACACATGAAGTAGGTGCCGAATAAATTGTAATTACCAATATTATTACAGAATCCTCAGATAGAGAACCTTTGACAGAAGATGTCTGATAAGCTTGATTAGATATTTTAGGCAGAGAAGAGAATTAAATACAGCAGGACCAAGACTCGTGCCATCTGGCCTAATGAATGTTCTGCTGAAGTTTCTTTTTTCATAATGAAGCAGATAGAATAACATCCAGGTATGCATAATTTTCTGGCTTTCTGTTTTTTGGAGACAGGGTCTCCTGCAACCCAGACTGGCCTTGAACTCACTGTGCAACCAAGGAGGACCTTGGAGGTCTTGTCCTCCTGCTCCACCTCTGGAATGTACTACTGTGACAGAGTTATGCAGTACCTGGGCTTGAACCCACTTCTTCATACCTGCCAGCTAGGTGAGCACTCTACCAGCTAAGCTACATATCCAGCCCTCCTTATTTCTCTTAGTTCTTAGGTTGGTAGCTCAGTGCGATTTGAAAAGAAATGTTCAAGCTCTCAACATAACTGTGCTAACAGTCTTGTGCCTTTGCAAGTACATTCAAATGTTCTCAGCCCCCTCCAGTCCCCAGCTTCCATTTTTCATGGTTAACAGGCTGTCACCACTATCCAGCCATCTCCAAATAGCAGCAAGTGCAGTGTGCAGACCTCCATGTAGATAGTGTTGGAAGCAGCTGACACGTTGTCATCACAGTGGGGCAGAATGGCAGTGCCGAGTGATTGATGGACCCGGCGGAGCAACCTGCCTTTAATTAGTTTTGCATGGATTTCTGAGTTGTAGCTTCTTTGCAATCTGTAATGCTTCAAGCTGCTGTTCTAGCGCCTGGAAATGTGTGCTGTGGGTGAGGATCGCCTCCTGGACTTCCAGAGCTCCAGGCATCTGCCTCTCTCTACCTAGAAGTTCTTTATCTTGGAGATCTGTGGCCTTGAGGGTGAAGAAGAGGGCAGAGACTCTAACCCAGAGGAGGAGGAGGGATTGGTGGTGCTGATCACATGGATGCCCCACATCCCCGTATCAGGAGGGAAAATGTGTTTGAGATTAGCACGTTATCAGAAAAATGTTTGCACTTATCTTATTCCTTGAATAAGTCACAAGCTATTTCTCCTCCTTTCACAGCAGCTAAGCACTGAGCCAAACCTGGAATCAGAAAATGTTGATATGTTGTCAGATGGGGAGTTATTTTTGTGTTTCTCTGTTGCCACATCAGCTAGGATATATCAGGTCCCTACCGGGTGTGGAGACTGAGAGGTTCCAATGACAAGAGGACCATTAACTCTGTCCTGGAGGGAAAATAGGGAGGTAAAGGCACTGAATTAGAAAGGAGTTGTCCTAAGTCTGGGGAGATGGTTCAGTTGGTAAAGTGCTTGTTCAGAGGCCCAGGTAAAGCTCCAGGCATGGTATGCATCCTTAATCCTGGCACTGGGGAGATGGGCATGGCTGGATCCCTGGAGTTCGATGGCTAGCCAGCCTAGCTGGATTGGTGAGCTCTGGGGTCAGTGAGAAACCCTTCCTCAAACTGAGGTGGAGAGCCACTGAAGAGCACACAAACATCAGCCTCATTCCTACCCCCCCAACACACAAGTGCATCCTCCTCCACATGAACATGTGTATACACAGCAAGACAAAAAGAGAGGAGAGTGAGAGAGGGGAGGGGAGGGCTAGGGAGAAGAGAGAAGACGGGAGGAAGGGAGGGAAGGAGAGGGAGAGAAGGGAGGGAGGGGAGGAGGGACAGAGTTAAAGGAAGAAGTATCCTGACATTTCTTTAGCATTCTTTGTATGGATGGCTCAGCTAAGATGGAAGCCCACATCCTGCTCCCTCCTGGGTCCATGTCCAAGCACTATGCAGCCATGGTGTGGCCAGTGTGGCCCCTCCTGTCCACCTCTCTGTGCTTGTTGCCCTGCACTGGGCCGCATCTCCTGATAGTTGAATACAGTGCGTCAAGCCTCACCGTGCTGCTCCTCCACCCTGTGAACTCAGTCGCCTTTTAAGTAAGAACATGTCCCCGCTTAACCTTCCAGAGCCTCCGCGGCCTTCAGGAGACATCTCGGTTGGAAAGGGCCTTCACTTACCCTCTTCCTTCCCCCCCGGCACACCACACACCGCACACCGTGCTTCTGCTTCCTGAAATGTGGCACACCCCTTCTGGGCTCCGCACGACTCTATGTGATCTCTATCTTCTGTCTAGACCTAGTTTCTTCCTGCTTTCATATAGCAGTTCCTGTGTATTCTTCAAAATGCAATATGGCTGTTGCCTTCCAGGAGCCAACCTTGACTTTCTCCCTCTGGGTTCACTGGGCCAGGCTGTGACTCCCACCCATAAAGCTCATGGGATTCTTACTCTGTTCTCTTGATGACTCTGCACTCTGTAAACTGATCTGAGAGATCGGGAGCTGTCTTTTAAATCTGTTTCATTCCTCCGGTACAGAGTAGGCAAGCAGTAGAAATTTGGCAGCTGGATGAAATCTTAGAACAGAAGTGAATGGATGAAGTGATGTCGCATTGCTGCCACTTCCCTAAGGCCCTGTCTCAGGGTCACACCATTCCAAGGAAGGTCAAGTAACACTTTCAGAGAACATTCTCAGGGTTCAGTGTTTTAATTACAGTTACTTCCTTCTGTTTTTCATCAGTGCAGTGCATGTCCTGAATGATCAAAGGAAGAATATTTTTGAAAACTTTGACATGGATATATAGAGAATTCCAGAAAAGGCAGATGTATTGAGAGCATGGGGGCAGCTTTGGGCAAGAGAAAGGGTTTGGATTTTGCCATTCAACCTATGGTACCAAAGAATCATTATGTTAATTCAGTTAGATGTCTGAAAACCTTTAACTTACCTGGGTGTGCACAATAGGGCTTATAGGAACAGAAAGAACCCAATTGTACACCCTACATAATGGGTGTGGCCATTTGGACATTGGCAGTGTGAACTGATGCTTGCTAGTTTCCTGTTCATAGATGAACAAGGCTCTTCCAGACTTTCTCTTTAAATGGCTAATGCCTTTTTAAAAATTTTATTTATTTTCTATGTGTATGAATGTACTGTCTGCATGTAGGTTTGTCCACCCGTGTAGTGCAATGCCACGGAGGTCAGAAGAGGGTGTCAGATTCCCCTGGAACTGGAGTTCTCCTGGAACTGGAGTTTCAGACGGTTCTCAGCCACCATGTGGGTGCTGGGGATCGTACCCGGATCCTCTGCAAGAGCAGTCAGCGCTCTTAACCGCTAGGCTATCTCTCCAGCCCCAAATGTCTAATGCCTTTATTGATCAAAGTTAGCGATATTAAAGTAAAGCATAGCACTGAACGTTTCAATGGCAAGTTCATCTCATGTGCTAATGTTACCAGAGTTTTCATGATCAAAGCCTGGGCACTGGCAGACCCAACAAGCTAGTCTTGGTCCCCTATCTCCATGTGCCAATTCAAGAAAGAATAGTGAAGAGACAGGAGATTGATTCAATGTGGCCACAGTGGGAGGAAGAACAAAAAAAGGCATGAGTGGGCCCCAGAGGCTACCTTTGGGGTCCTTATATGTGGTTTAGATTTAGCCATCAAGAGGTATGCATAGTTGATCAGTTCTGGCCAAGGTGTAGTCTCAACCTTCAACCTTTGACCTTCACTGTCTCTCTGGTCTACCTTACAAGGTGGATCAGGAGGTTCTCAGAGCTGTGTGAATTCTCTTCCTGGGAGAAAGGTTCTTCCTCCAGCTGGCACTGGGACTTCCTCCTCTTTCCTCCAATATGAAACTCCTAATGTAATTCTAATTCATTGGGGCCCAATTTCACTATTCCAGTGTTTCAATAGTTTGATAACCCAAGTGTCTCTCTTTAAAATATCTTCTCTCCCACCAGGACGGTTATACCATTAAACTGGCCTTTAGTTCATTGGCCAAAGCCCAGATAGTTTCTGCAGATCCCCATCCATCATCCACCTGGGGAGGGAGGATGGTATGTTATCCATCTTTGTTTACAGGACATTAGCTCAGTGCCTGGTATGGAAGTTATAGTTCAGTCAAAGCCATTGGAAGAATGATCTAATGACCCTGAGAAAGAAAGTGTGAGGACAACTTACAGTGTAAGCATTATGCTTAATAAGTGAAATAAGTCAACTAAGTGATTTATTTGAATATAAGCCTAATATTAATTGTCATCCATAATGGGTGAATATATTAAGCATTTAATATGAGTACTATACTGTACCTCTTCTTCCATTAGGTGAAAGATTGAGTTTTGCAGTTTGAAAAGAAAAAAAAAAACATGATTTTGAGTATATTTAATATCACAAAGGAATCGAATAGAACAGGGCTGGTATGATAAAAATTCCCCATGCAAAAGTCCTCCTCAGTCTGTTAAAACAGGCCATAAGTGAAAAAAAACAACTAGCAAGTCATAAATCCTTACAGTTCCTCCATCTAAGGCGACTAGTTCTGTGCTTGTTCAACCTGCTGCTTTGGGAGGTCTGAGAGGTAAATGAATGAACTGACACCAGGCCAACTTGCCCTTCAGTAGAAAATACAGTGATTGGAAGGGAGGGACATGAGAGCACTCAGTGTGGAGGTTTGGAAGATGGGAGGGTGAAGTGAGGGTCTAGAGGGGACTAGTTCCTATGCGGAGGGGAAATGGAACGAAGTAAAGACGTTCCTATGGAGCCTCCCTCCTGCTAGCCTCCCTCAGTCCCTACCCATCTCTCCTCAGAAATCTTTCATGAAGACCTACAAGCCCTTCACTTCTTTCTAATTAGCATTTTTAGTGGTGGTGGTGGTGGTGGTGGTGGTGGTGGTGGTGATGGTGGTGATGGTGGTGGTGATGGTGGCAGTGGTGGTAGTGGTTGATGGTGGTGGTTTGGGGTTTGTCAAGACCTAGTCTCACTGTGTTGCCAAGGCTAAACTCAGACTAATAGCACTCCTTCTGCCTCAGCCTCCTGAAGACTGGGATTACAGGCATGAGTTGCCACCTCCAGGGAGATTTTGTTTCTCCTGCATGGGAAACATGAATCCTGAGAGGCTGGACCAACCTTAAATAGGCTTACCCGAAAGCTTTGCCTTTGCTGACCTGTTTTGGTGCAAATGGGAACACTGCTTAAAAGCAATCTTGAATTTTTAAATCCTCTCACCCTACACTGACTCTAATTTTCATCACTAATATCCTTTTTAGCTAATTTGGTTTCCTAAAAAGCAAAAATTTCCAAGGGAATTCTGAGTTTCTCACTGACTAAAATAATTTATAAATGATGATCCATTAGTGGGTCCTGAATTTCAGGTGTTTCAACTTCATTCTGTGTAAGTCTATGGGGGTATGTATGTATGTATGTATGTATAAGTCTATGAGGGTATGTATGTGTGTATGTACGTATATATGTATGTATAAGTCTATGGGGGTATGTGTATATGTATGTATGTATTTGAGGCAGGGAGGGTGTGTTCTGGGGCATGCACTTGGAGGTCAGAAGACAACTTGCAGGCATGGGTTCTTTTCTACTATGTGTATCCAGGGTACTGAACTCAGGTCATCCAGCTAGATGGAAACACCTTTGCCCACTGACCCATCCTGCCAACCCTAAGTACATGTTGTAATCAGCATAGAAACCACAGTGTTGCTTAGACTGAATGTTGTATCGTGCAATGTGACTGTCTATTGGGATATCCCAGATAAACCGTAGGTTTGGACTACACCTGTGATGCCCCGGAACTAGCAACGGCTGCAGATAAGCAGACTGATGCAATGGTCCATTCCGGAAACAGGCAGCCCAGGACACTGGAGAATAGTTCTGTCTTTAGCTTGCTGTGTGGATCCTGCAGTTTAAGTGAGCAGGGGCCACAGATGAAAAGGGAACTTGAATGTTGTTGCTGTCATATCATAACTACAAAGGCATTCTGCATACGAGTGACATCATGTTCCTAAATTAGTTTGCCAGGGCTGCCATAGCCAATACCTCAACATAAGTGGTTTAAATAGCAGAAACAGCATGTCCCCAGTTCACATGACATTATCCTGTGCATGTCTATCTAGATTTCTCCTGTTCATAAGGACATCAGCCATATTGGGTTAGGGACACACCCTGAAGCAATATAACCTCATCTCAACTAGTTACAGCCCCACTGACTCTATCTCCAAATAAGTTCATATTCAGCAGTGCCCAGAGTAAATATTAGAGGTTAGACGTATAAATCTAGAGGTACACATGAATAATGCTCAAAGTTCCATTTAGCTGGGTGAGACTGTATCTAATAGTTGTGTTTTCAGCAGCAGACCCATCTGGAGAGATGACTTCAGGTAATAGGGCCTCTCCAGGATGTGATGTAATCCCACACTCTCCTATGAGCTATTTGTGGGCCATAAGCCTATGAACATTTGAATGTGTGTGTGCCTGGAAGACAATGAGGCAGACAGACTTCTCCACCCACTTAAGAGCACTCGTGGGAATCAGCGCTCCCCTCCCTGAAGCTCACAATGAATTTGACATCTGAGGCAGCTCTGGCATTTTCAGGTAGAAGAACCTCTCAGAAACATCGCATGGGTGTTGGTCCCTTCCTAGCTCCTCAAATGAGCCCCGGAAGAGAGGTCCTCAGGGATAGTAGAGCATAGAAAGCCACCCCAGAAGCACAGACGTGCAGCATCCAGATGGTTAAGGATTACTAAGCTTCAATTTTTTGCACTGTTACTCTGAACAGCATGGAGTCGACTGAATCAAAAGCTTATGAACAAATACAGTGTGTTCTCTGGCATGAATCTTTTTAATTTTGAAAAAAACTTTATATGTATGAGTGTACTGGGTGCCTGTATACAAGTGCATCTGTGTGTACAATGCCTACAGAGGTTGTAAGAGGGCATCAAATCCCCTAGAACTGGAGTTACAGTCAGTAATTAGCCACCATGTGGATGCTGGGATTGAACCCCAGTCCTCTGCAAGAGCAGCCGGTGTTCTTAACCACTGAGCCTCTCCAGCCCCTTACTAATGCCTTTAGACAGTCCTTCCTCACCAGTGTTACAACAACCTCCAGTTGTTTCCCAATATAGCGTGGCTTCTTACCTGAATTTCACTCATTTCTGTTTTCCCTAATACCCAGTGCAGGGCCTGACTTACACTTACTCAGTTTCATACATGGATGTTGGCAGACTGAATGAGTGAGTCACTGATCCCCTACTCTGTGTCTGCATAGCACTGTTCTAAGATGTCAAGGAAGATACAAAGAAATAGAGTCAAGGCTAGAGAGATGAGTCAGTGGTTTAGAGCACCGTCTGCTCTTTCAGAGGACCTGGGCTCCACTCCCAGAATCAACATGGTGACTAACAACTGTCTGTAACTCCAGTTCCAGAGGAATCTGATACCTTCTTCTGACTCCATGGGCACGGCATGACATGGGTACACTTACACACATGCAGGCATTACACATATATAGACAATACACTTATACACATAAAATAATGATTATAAGTAAAATATTTTTTTAAAAAGAAATAGAGCTAACATCAGCTCATTCCTCCAAATCATTTGCTTTATAAATGCAAGTTATGTGCTTATTCAAAGTAATGGAATCATAGTAATTTAGAAAGCCAAGAAGAGGCCCCAGTTATATAAGGGGAAGAACACTATTCATAGCCCACAGATTTGGGACCTGGCTCAGGCTTCACAGGAAATATTTCCTGTGAGCCTAAGAACTTCCCTTAACTGATCTAAGTCTTAGTTTGTTAATCTGACAAATGGGCCCATTGCTTGTCTCAAAGAATTGCTAGAGGAAATGAAAGGGGGTGACAGATGTGAAAGCGCTTTGTGAGAGAGTGATGTAAAAAGCTCTGGTGCGGTGGTGGTGGTGTTAGGATGCAAGGCAGTGTCTGAAATGTGACCAGCAATGACATGGAATGGAATGGGCAATAAACGTTTTGTGTTTCTGGGGAGGAATGGGGAAGCAGGCGGTCGCTGGAATTAGACCTTGGCCTGAGCTTTGAAGAATGAGCTCATCTTTGGTAGGCAGAGGGAGGGACAGCAACTGGAATAGCCACTCCCAGCATGCAAGAGCAAGAAACACGAGTGGGACAGGGTCAGGGGGTGCCCCGTAACTGTCACAGAGAGCTAGAGGTACCCATGATTGCTCTGTGCCCCACGTGGGTGGCAAAGGCGCTCAGCCTAAATTGACCATGTGGAGCTAAATTGCTGTCCTGTTCTGTACCTGTACGCAGCCTGTTCTACCCATGGCTGCTCTTGTTCCTGCTGCAGTGACAGGAAGCTACAGGAAGCCATCTCCATTCCCAGAACACCCTGCCTGCCTCAGGCTGTCCTTGCTTTACACAGTCTTCACCGTTGATCCAAATATTGCCCTTCAGTCCTTGGTACCTGCTCATCTTTCAAGAGTCAACTCAGGTCTGGTTTTCTTTGTGTGTGTGTGTGCGTGCACACAGGCAGACACATTTTTGTTCTCTCCTCTCTGCTCCCCCTTAGAGCACTCTTCCAGTGTTTCCCAGTGGTTCTGTTGGAGCCTCCGTACTCATGAGCTCCAGTCTGCTCAGCACTGCCTCCCTAGATCCCGAAGCTCTGTGTAGATGCACTTTGAAAACTTTATGTATTCTTGACATAGAATGGCTGACCAGTCTCTCTGCCAGAGGAAGGGCAAATACCATCAGGAACCTGACTGAGGGAGTGAGGGGCATTGCAGTCACATGACCCACAGCAAGTGCCACTGTCTAGACCTTAGAGATGTCTTCTTCAGTCCAGTGGGATGGTTTCAAACTACTCCTTTTTACTTAGACATAGTCTTAGTTTTAAGCGGCATCTTAGTCCATTCAAGCTATTGATAACAAAATATTGGAGACTGGGTAGCTTATAAACAAGACAACTGAATATCTCACGGAAGAGCTCCAGTGTCTAATGAGGCCCTCCCAGTTCATAGTTGGCACCTTCTGCCTCTGTCAAATGGTGGAGCAAGAGTTCCGTGAGGCCCCTTTTCCCTGGGAACTGAGCCCAAGCCCACGGCCTCTACTTCCGTGACCTAACCTATGTTGGTTCCACATGGTTTTGATGTTCCTGCTGTGATTGCCAGTTTAAGCCACAGTTCATACAAATTCATGCAAAAAAAGAAAAAAAAAAAAAAAAACTAACCCAGGCTTGTTGGCTCATGCTCCTAATTGTGCCTCTTGTTAGGTAGCAGAGGCAGGAGGATCACAAATTTGAGGTCGGCCTGGACTACATATTAAGGCCAGCCAGGGCAAAACTGTCTGAAAACAAACAAATAAGCAAAATAAAAATCAAACAAGCAAACCTTGAATCTGATTGGTAAGGAGAACTCTCAGGTATAATTCTGTGGTTCCACACACGGGTCCTAATTCAGCCTCTACAAATACCAAGAGAATATTTCTTTTCATTTCAGATAAGCCCTGGGCATAAAGAAAGGATTTAGCCCAGAGTGCCCTGGAGTTTGGTTTAGTACAGAGTGTAATTTTCCCCTCTTTGGCCCTACAGCCTTAACATTATCGAAGAGACTTTTTGTGTGTGTTCCTAATGAAGCATGAAAATTGATTGTATCTTGCCAGGAGGGTTCTTCCTAAGTCTTGAGATATTAAAGATTTCATGAGAACCCCATGAAGAATATATTCTTGAATCATTTACATTTTCCCCTTTTGTGGGCTTATGTAACCATGCAGAAAAATCTAATAATAAGGGAGCTATTAGTGTTCCCGTAGGCAGCCAGCTGTGGGGGCAGGAGACACCAGTGCCAGGGGTTGTGGGCAGCATGTAGGGGCACAGGGTTATGAGGGAAAGCCCTGGGGAACATCTGTAGGTAGCTAATTGAACACCTAATCAATTATCGTGAGGCTTCATCCTTCCTCTTGTCCCAGTTCAGTCTTCTCTTTTCTGTAAACAGCCAGCACAGTGACTGTGGGCCTGGTGCATGGAATGTATCTTCCAACACAAATAGCTTAGACTATTTTGATTCTCAAAGTGATTTTGTTAGGAACAGACAACTGTATTGAGGTCAAAGAAAACCCTTAGGTTAGTTACAGAGTAGAGCAATAGGTAGCATTATGACCAGATGGAATTAACCCACTTCCCTTTTGTAAATGACAAGAAGTTAGTGCTGACCAGAGCTCTTCCTGTTCCAAAATGTAGTCATGGGTTTGATCCAAATCCCCAGAAATTAGCATGATTGTCAGGACAAGAGAATGAGGAAGAATCTTGGGATTTCCCTGATTTTCCTCACTAGGTGTAAAGAGTTGTTTACTGATGATTTTTGTCATGGGCATCAGTGAGGTCAACTTTGGTGTTATAGTTTAAATGTGAAATGTCCCCCTGTGTTTGAAGGCTGGGTCCCTAGGAAGTAGTGCTGTTTTGGAAGGTATGGAACTTTTAAGAGGTGGACTTTTGCTAGAAGAGCTTAAGGTTTTATGGCCTGACCTAACTTCCTGTCTGCCCTCTGCTTCTTTTATCATTTAATGTATTTATTATGTTTGTACAGACACGAGAACAAGGCACCTTGTTGAAGTTAAAGGAGAACTCTTTCAGGAGTTGGTTCTTTCCTGCCTCCTTGTGAGGTCCAAGGATGGAACTCAGGTCATCAGGCCTGGATACAAACACCTCTTCCCTCTGAGCTATCTGGCCAACCCTGCTCTCTGCGGCCCAGCTCTCTGCTTCTTGACTGCACAAGCAAGGTGACTAGTTGCTTGACTCTCTTGCCACCATGCCTTCTCCCATGATGGACCTTATCTCCTCAGACTGTAAACGCAAACAAACCTTTCCTTAAGTTGTCAGGTATTTTCCCACAACAAGGAGCAAGGTAACTAATATGTAGATGTCTACCACAGTGTCTGTTATGGGAAAACTGAAAACAGACCAGGAGACCCTCAGCTTGCCCCAGCTCAAGAACACTGTCACTGCCCTCCTGAGAGTCCTTATTGGAAGCTCAGCATTTGAAGTCCACACAGTGCATATATTAAGCACTCAAGAAGTGCAAAACACACAGGAATTTTTCCATCATAATAGTAAGAAAACAGCACAATGCACCCAAGGCCTAGGCCACTGGCCCAGTAACAGACCTTCTTTGGTGTATGCAGAAACATTAAGGCAGGGGGAAACCTATCCCAGCAGTCTGGCAACAGCTTTCTAATTGATCTGTTCCCAGCATCCTGGGCGCAGACTCTCCCCTCTTCAAGCCACCCCATCAACAAAGTCCAAAGAAGTCTGTTAGGTACCAGGAGCATGTTAACTATTAGTAAGCAGAGCAGACAGAGCGCTATTGTTCTTAAGGGACAAGAGGGGTCATTATGCTAACACACCTGAGCATTGAGTGTCTTCTAACTCTAGTGCCTTCCTGGTGATCCCAGAGCCTCCTTTCTCCTTCTCCCTGGTGTCTACCATTAATGTGCTGATGCGGCCTGAGCTTGTCTGGACTTTATTTGCTGGGGAGAAGCAGGAAGTGTTGGCTCCATCTAACAGTCGCCTTTCTCATTCCTGTCTCTCAAATCTGCAGGGAGTGCATGTGTGTGAGTGGGCGTCTTTCTCTGCCAGCCCAAGCTGAGTTCTGAAGACAAGTCAGCAGGGCTCAGCTGCTGCAGCAAAGCAGGTCAAGCCAATTCTCTTTTACTCTGCAGCAAAATTAGACATTGTCAGGGGCTCACATTGACACTAGGGCCTGCGCTTGTCCTTGGAAAAATACCAGAAGGCACACAGGTTATGCCGTAGCTAGGTACTCCGTGTCCCTCAGAGTTGTTGCTCTCACTTCAACGATTCTCCTCTGACAGCATTGCCACCATAATTATGTGCTGGCGTTTTCTCCTTTCATCTCAGCCCTGATCAGCTCCGTGTCAGACAGGGCTGGGAGCTGCTGATCTTGAGGGTACCTCTGCAAAGCCCTGTCCCCACAGGTATCCTTTTGGTGCTCTAGAACAAGAGTAGAGACGCCATTGATGACACATCACCACTTCCACCTTTAGAGACATTTCCTTTCTAATTGATGTGCACTTGGACCTGAGATATTTCATTAAGGTCCAGAGGTGCTCATTAAAACGAATGTTGGATTGCGGGGGAGATGTGGCTTATCGTTATGAATCCAAGAAAGGGCTCTGTGGAGCTTGTTATGGAAGGCATTTATAGATTGTTAAATTAAAGGATTAGTGTTGTACTAAACCATTTTCAGGTTAATCAGTTGTGGGAAACCAGATTTGATGTTTAAGCAGGCTTGAACTATGGTTTGTTAATAAAAAAATAAGTTAAGTGACTTTTATTTCTAATAAACCATCTAGCTTGCTAATTAAGCACACTGTACAATTTTACACTTAACTGAATATGGTCTTGTTCCCTAATTTTTTAATGTTTTTTTTTTTCCAACTTGACTATTAGCTTTTTGAGCAGGGACAGTGTAATTTTTTTTCCTTTTATCGGGTTTGGTCTAGTTTGGTTTCCAGTCTTAAGGCAGGGATTTTTACTGTATTCTAGATGACTTGACGCATTGTGTAGCCCACACTGGCCTTGAACTCAAGATAATCTTCTTGTCTCTGGTTTCTTAGTATTGGTATTATAGGCATTTGCCATCACCTTTTATGGATGTGTCGGTGTGCGTGTGTGGGTGTGTGTGTGTGTGTACATGTGCATGTTCATATACATGTGCACATACATGTGGAGGTCAAAGGCCAACCTTAAATGCCATTCCTCAGATGCTGTCTACCTTGGGTTTTATTATTTATTAGTTTGTTTATTTTTTTATTTAGTTAGTTATGAATACTTAGCTTCCATTTATATAAGTGTACCACATGTGTACAATGCCCATGGAGGCCAGAAGAGGGCAACAGATGCTCTGGAACTGGAGTTACAACAATTATTAGCTGCCATGGAAGTATTGGGAACCAGATTCCAGTCCTCTCCAGAGCAGCCAGTACTCTTAACCACTGAACCATCTCTCCAATCCTCCACCTGACTCTTGAGACAGGATCTCCCACTGGCCTGGAGCTTGCCAGGTAGGCTCAGCTATCTAGTCAGCACATCCTAGGCATCAGTTTTTCTCTGCCTCCCCAGTGCTGGGAGTATAAGTATGTGCCAAGAAGCCTGACTTTCGTACGTGGGTTCTTCATTGTTGTTCTTGTTTTGTCCTATCCTTAAACTAAAAGTTTCTGGTATAATTCTACGTATAGTCAGCAGACCGTAAGGAATTTGTATAGCAGGTGATTGCTACATTCTTAGAAGGTGATGCAGTGTATCATTACATGATTTATACCAGGGTGCTTCACATAACATGTGCCTACTTTCATAAAAAACCAAAAATCTATATAATAATTGATCTATACCCAATGTATCATCATTAGCAATAGAAAAAGTGCTACAAAGTCCATGCAGAAGTAGAGAGAATAAACTGGTTTAATCCAGATGTGACATCTTACCTAGTAAAGATATGACCACTAAACTGTTCCTGGAATATCCCAAATCCCCTCACCAAGAACCGTGCAGAGGACTGATCAGATCTGTTTGTCACTCGTCTTTCATTTGACAGTGAGTTAGTGCCCCTTAATTGCACACATTAATGAGTCTCTGGATAGAATATTCAAGAAGTCAAAATTCCTTATGTGGAAAAACTAAGATAGAAGCCAGAAATTAAGGTCACTTGTATGGGATGGCCAGGGCACATGGCTTCATCACACTATGGTAGATGCTCAAACAGACGAGAGTCATGCACTCCAGGAACAGAGTGAGTCTCTTGAGAGCCAACACTGGGTGGGCAATATCCTGAACTTCTTAAAGTGAGAATTAGCTGAGGACCCGCGTGGCCTGGGGTCTGTCCCCACTGGAGCCTCTTATTCACACCCATGTCCCCTGGCCCTGTGCCCTTTCTGCCACACAGCACTCTTGATCCTATATCCTCCTCTTTATCACAACCACACTTTATCTGTATCACTCAGGGTTCTGTATAGGAACAGAATGGGTAGAATGAATATGAATGAAGAAAGGGGACTCATTAAAATGGCTTGGGGAGCTACGTAGTCTAGGAGTGACCATATGCATTCTGCAAAGACCAAGAACCCCAAAGCTGCAGCTCCTTGCCCATGAGGCTGGATGCCTCAGCCGTCCCAGTCTGGCACTGAAGAATCTGGCTGATCCTTGGAGAGTCTCTAGTCTTTGTTCCACATTGGAAAACCAAGAAGCTGGTTTCTGTTGTCAGCAAAGGGTGGCCACTGCAATGCCTATAGCAATAAGATAAGTGCGCTCTCCAGCAAAAAGCTAAGGCAGGCAAGCAGTGCTTTTCCCTGGGACCTCTTTACACCTGTCCCACACTGGAAGGAGCCACCCACTCTGCTGGGGTTCTTCTCTACCTCCCTAGTCTGGAAATTACAAGCACAGCCCCTCTCAGATCCATGGAGGCATGTCTGTCCACTAGTTGATTCCAGAAAAAATCAAGTTGACAGCCAAAGGTGAACTCTCAAGTGTCCAACTAAGTCACTAGCATAAAGGAGTCAGCTCTTATATACCTGGGCCCTTGGCATTTCTGAAGTGGCACCTGCCGCCAGCTGTTTGCAAATGGAATCCACTTTATTGTGCTGAATGTCCAGGGACCCTGTGGAGTCATGCTGCACTTCAGGGCTGGACACTTTCACTTGGTTGGCACTTTCTTCCTAGCTCACATATCTGTTGTACCTATAAAGCTTTCTCTTCCTGTCTCAACTCTTTTTCCTTTTCTTTCTCAGTACATTCTCTGCTTGCTTTCATCAGCTTCTCCCTTTCCTATTGAGGTAGCAGTGAGACCAGGAGCTGGGTTCCATGCTTACCTGGTTAACAACTTAGGGGTCACAGCCTGCGCCCCAATAAGACAGGTTCAGCTACTTGTCCTCAGTACGCCAATTAAAAGAGCCGAATTAATAGTGAAAAGCAGATAAAAAGAGATTTATTTAACAGGACCACATTGGGAAAAGGACCAAAGAGAGCCAATGACTACCACCTTGGGGTCTGTCTTCTTCAGGGTCCTGGCTTAAGGTAGGATTGAAATAGAAAGCAAGAGATGTCTGTGCCTAAGCAGTCCTTGGAGGTGTGCACTGTCATCCCAGGTCCTAATCTCTCCTGGAAAGTCATCTGATCTCCTGGAGACAAGTACCCCTCTAGCAGACAAGCTCCTCTTCTGGATGATTCTACTGCCTTAGGGTCCATTGTTTCAGGGCCACAAGAGTCTCCTTAGGATGTATTTGTTCCTATCAGGCAGGCAGGTTACAACCTGACCTCTGCAGCATCTCTGACTTGGAATTCACGTAGATGCTCAGTTTCCTGTTTTCCAACGATTCCTTCCAATTTTATAAAGGAGCTATGATTTAAACAATGGGGTCAACCATATCATTTAGAAACAGTTGGCTTAGTGCTTCTTGTTTGCTCTTGATTTCATCAAGAAATCGATATATTATGGAAGTTGACAATAAATACCACACGACCCAATGGAGAAAGCTATGGAAGAAATGTATAAGTTCCTTTCTCTTTAGACACTTGAGATTAAAATATTTATTAATTCAGTTTAAATCTGAGTTTCTGTGTTTCTTTTCCTGTTTTGGTTTGAGACAGAGTCTCCATGTAGTCCTAAGTTGCCTGAAACTCACTATGTAGAGGAGGCTGAGCTCAATCTCACAGAGATCCACCTGCCTCTGCCTCCCGAACACTGGGATTAGAGGCCTTCCTACTAGGACAAGTTAAGCTTCATTTTTTTTAATTTAATTTTTTATTGATGCTTTGTGCATTTCGTACATCATTTTCCAATTCAGATCAGGCATATTTCCCTTTCCCTTCCCCCCCACCCCCACCCCATCCCAGATCATGTATTCTGCCGTAACTGTCTTGCATCTTTCTGTTTTTTTGGTTTTTTTTTTTTTTTTCATTTTTTAGCTGTAAGTGATAATCCATGAGTTCAGGCATCCTTCGTGCAAAACCAATCTGCAGGCTGTTGTGCCCAAACCCCCACAGCCCCACCATCCAGTGGGGGGTGACAGGTTGTTTGTTCAATCAAGTTGATCAAATGAGTGTCCAGACTACATTGCTGTAGTTTCACCATTCACCCCAATCGCAGCCCTTACATTCTACCACGCCCCCTCTTCCGCAGGTTGTTCCCTAGGCTTAGAAAAGGGGCACAGGTGGATGAGAGGTAAAACAGTCCACTCTCTCTGGAGCTGTTGACTTGGACTCTGGTCAATTCTGGCTGTTTCCTTTCATGGGCTGACAGTTTGTCCAGGAATAACCTTTCGATCCTACTAATGAAGAACAAGCAATTAGATATATAGGTATTTAAGCAGCACTAATAGTTATGGTAGGTTACTTTAGCATAGACACATGTTTGGATATGTTAATCCATGAATTACAATTTTCCCCCCTGTTAAATATGACAGGGTCTTACTGTGGCTTATAACATCTACAGAATCCTCTCCTAACCTGTGTAGAGAGTAAGCTTGTGGCATCAGCCATGGGTTATTCCTCCAAGGAGAGAGCCAATAGCCAATTAGATTTGGGCTATACAGGCACATGGCTGCCTCTGCACAGTATTTCCAGGCAGGTGAGGTGTAGCTGGTGGACGGTGGAGTCTTGCTTGACTCAGGGAGACTATTTGCTTTCATTGGTTTAGTGGCCTTTGGCAACACTCTCTGGCATTCCAGAGGCCATCTGTACACTTGAATGTGCGGTCTCACATACATCCCTCCCCATGTTAACGTCCAGTCTTCGGAAGCAGGATCTTATCGCCTTCTCCCCTGCGGTATCCACAACTTAGGGCGCAGGAGCCCTTACCTTTGTTGAGCCTTGGATTCCTCTGGCCAAACCATCCCCCTGGTAGAACAATCCCTTGCTCATGTCAGAGCTCCTACATTAACATATTTTGCTTAAGTGCCT
>VZQC01005193.1:791198-836198 GCA_009823505.1 Rhizomys pruinosus
TGTGACTTGTTTTTCTTTTGTAGCCTTCAGAATTTTGTCTTTGTTTTGGGCATCTAGTATTTTAACTATGATATGGTGTGGGGAGTTTCTTTTCTGATCTTGTGTATTTGGAGTCCTATGTGCTTCTTGTATTTGTTTGGGTTTGTCTATTTTTAGTTTGGGGAAATTTTCATCTATTATTCTGTTGACGATCTGATCAATACTATTCTCTTGAGATTCTTCTCCTTCCTCTATTCCTATGATGCAGAGGTTTGATCTTTACATAGTGTCCCATATTTCCTGGTTATTCCACTTTTAAATTTTTCATATTCTTTATTTGAGCTTTTTAGTTGCTCTGTGTTATCTTCCAGATCTGATATTCTTTGTTCTGCTTCCTCCATTCTACTTCTGAGGCTTTTTCCTTTCCTTTCCTCTTGATTGGATGAGTGTTCTAAATCCTTTTTCCTTTCATCCTGTGTTTTCTTTAGTATTTCCATTTCCTTTTTGAGCTTCTCAATCTCTTCTTGATGCTCCTTACTTCACTGGTTGGCTTCCTTTTTCAGTGTTTCTACTTCCTTTCGGAGTTGTTGTTTTTTCTCCCTCTAGTTCTTTCTGGAGTTTGTCAATCTGTTCCTTTTGTTCTTTCCGAAGTTTGTCATTGTATCCGTCTAGGTCCTTTTTGAGTTTTTCATTCTCTCTCTTTAGTTCTCTGAATTCTTTATTTTCTTTAATTTCTCTGCATACGTCTGCAATTATTCCTCTAAGATCTGTTCCTTGGGTCACCTCCAGGGGGATCCCATTGTAGCTATCTCCTACAGGTTTGGTAGAGCCTGGTGCGGGATTTTCCTGTGCCTTTCCCATGTTGTCCCTTTGTTGTGTCCCTGGCATGTGGGTTTCCCTTTCGTGATTCAAATCACAAATGTCTTTTCACTATGTTAGTGGCTGGTTTGGCTTGCCTCCTTCCCATGCTTTTTTTTTTCTTTCCTCCTCCTTGTTTATGCAGTATTGACTTGTCTAGGTTTCAGGCTTTCAATTTTGTTTATATATTGGATATTGGAAGCCTAAGTCGGTCTTCTCTTCCTGTTCTGAAGGTTCTCCAAAAAAAGTCCACTTGGATACTCTCTCACCAATCCCAGTTGGGGGGGGGGTACCTGTCTGGAGTGACTTCAGGGCTCCTGTGTCTCTGGAGCCTGCCCGCACAAAGGCACAGAGGCACCGAACCGACCCACTGGTCACAGGCTGCAAAAGCGAAGGGCGGCTCCACCCAGACAGCCACTCCCTACAAAAGGGTTCAGGTTGAGATCCTTTTCCAGCAGCCCAGTAGTCAATCTACCCTAAAATCTACCTGTCTGGAGCGACTTCTGGGCTCCTGTGCCTCAGGAGCCTGCCCGCACAAAGACACAGAGGCATTGAACCCAACCCGCCGGTCACCGGCTGCCCAGATACTCCTTTTTAATTAGCAAAATACTTGTGGGTTGGGTACTTTTTAAGCAATTAAGATGTTCCTTCCTGTAAATAAATTAAAGGCTATTCTTAGAGTATGGAGGACGCTATTCATTTGCCTTGCAAAAACATAACCATTCTCCCCAGGTGCTATGAAAGCAAAGGAAACCCAGCTCTACTGGAATTTATTGCATTTCCATGATTTGAGGCATCGAATGTAAGCTTCCAGTCCCCAGGATTCTTTCCTTCCCACCACCACATCCCAAGACCTGGCTCCTGCCGTGATTGTAGCTGCTTAGCTCAATCAACATTTGGCAATTGAGAGATTTAGTTCCATTAACTTATATGCCAACATTGTTATTATTTTGCCAATATTATTTTTCATTTGACAGTTAGTTACAAACTGATGTTTTAAATTGTTTATGATTTTATTTTATCCTTCTTTTAGCTAGTTTTAAAAAAGTTGTATTGGGGAGATGGCTCAGTCAGCAACTGAAAGCACTTGTGTAATTTGTGTAAGATCTCCAGAAGCCATGTAAGAGTCAGACTATATCTGCATATCTGCAAATCCAACACCCAGGAGGTTGGGGACAGGGAGTGGTAAGGAAATGGGGACAATGAACTCTGAAGCTCACTGGTCAGCCTAGATAAAACAATGAGCTCTAGGTTCAGTGAGAGACTGTCTCAAAATGAATGAATGAATGAATGAATGAATGAATGAATGAATAAATAAATAAGATAGCAACCCAGGAAGACACTTGAAGTCAACCCTCGGCCCCCCACAAACACACCCACATACATAGACACAAACAAGTACCACACATACATATAAGTAAAATAAATAAATAAGTAGATAGATAGATGCGTAAAAGTAAGAAGTAGTTGATTCTGTCCTTATCAATCAAATTACAACACAATGTTAACATAAAGAAGACAAAATTATGTATTCAAAAATAATTCTAATATTTTATTTACATAAATACATGTCAGCCTTCAAAGAAAAAATATTTTATATGTCAGATTCATATATGATTTATTCTATATATTAAAATCCTGAAATATATAGTGGGTATATCAGTTTGGTGAGATATAAATAAAAATAAATGAATTAAATATAAATGTAAGATCTAGACTATGTTTTATGAGATTATGAGTAATGTATTTCCAAGTACGATCACATTTTAATTTATTTTTCTGTGTATGTGGTATACACAGGTGTGTGTGTGTGTGTCTGTGTGTGTGTGTGTGTGTGTGTGTCTGTGTGTGTGTGTGTCTGTGTGTGTGTCTGTGTACCTATCCTCAGGAAGCATTCACCTTGCGTTTGAGGCAGGGTCTCTCCCTAGGACTTGGGCCTTGCCACTTCAGCTAGACTGGCTGGCCTCAAGCTCTGGGATCTGCCTGTCTCTGCCTTAGCAGACCGGGATTACAAGTCCCTGCCACTAGATCAGACTTGGGTTCTCGAGTTTCCATGGCTAACACTTTACCCACTAAATCATCTCCCCAGCCTTAAATTTTAATTTTTAATTAAAGAAATAAAAAAGAGCTTTCCTTATGCACTAGAAGTATTAGTTTTGCAGATAACCTCGACTCTGGGAAAAAAAGTTTTCTTCTCTCATTGTCCCCCTCACCTTGCTTCACATATACCAGCTTCTTCATTGCAGGCCTTATGGTTTTTCCTGTTCATCTTTGAAATATATCAAGGCACTTGGAAGCAATTGTAGTGGCTTCTGTTTTTTAATAACTCTTTACCCTTCAGATCTTTGATTGTGACTAATCCAGAAAAGAGTAGAGCCCAGTGGAAAACAGTTCTGAAATATGCCCAGGACCCCATGTGGAAAGAGCAGCCCCACTCAGTTGGAAGCCAAGGCCCTGGCCCTTAGGAGTGTTGTCTGGGTCCCTGGGAGCCTGCTGCTGCACTTTGTGTAGCAGTCCTCTCTTTGGGATATTATAGTATTCATAGAACCTCTTCTACACAGGATTCTCAGAAGCAGCAGATCAGGCTGGAATGTGTGTGTCTGTGCACTGCCATCCCCTCTTATAGTTGCAATAAGGGCAGGCAGTAAGAAGCAGAGGGTCTGTCTCAGAAACCAGGACCTACAGGTCTGACTACAGTGCCATCCAACGTGAAGAGCTGGAAGGTAAAGGTCAGTGTTGATAGTTTTTCCTCATCTACCCAGACTGGCCTCTAATTCATTGATCCTCCGGCCTCCACTTCCCCTGTGCCGGGATTACAGGCCTATCCCCCCACACCCGGTTTTTTGCAAAAGGTCCTGAAGAAGGAGCCTGGGGTTTGTGTATGCTAGGCAAGCATTGTACCAATTGAACTACAGCCCCAGCTCATTAATGTTGGGCTTCGTAACCAATAGCTACACAGTTCGCAGCAGGTAGTCCTTGGCTTCTGTTAGCATTTCCCAAAGTATAGGCATAGTGTTCTTTGTAGAGGTTGGAGAAACTCATTTTTCATTGCAAAGAATTTCAGGCTGGAGTGTCAGGGAAGGAAACAGAGGAGAGCTTGTCTCAAAGGGAAGCTAGTATTTAAGATGGTGGATATTATCTGCATTTCTTGGGAGAACATCAGAGAGCATTAAAGAGGAAGACCTCCTATGTGTCTTTCAACAGGTGAAATGCTTGCCAGGAGCCAACAGTGAAGGAGTGGATAGTTCAAAAGCTAGAAGTCAACCCTATCCATGGACATTCTCAAATTAAAGAAAAGCTGAGTGCATGGAGTAAAACTATAGCTCTGCTGCTTCATAGCTCAGTTGTTTTATTTAAAAATAGTTAGCCAGGCATGGTGGCTCATGCCTTTAATCCTAGCACTCGGGAGGCAGAGGCAGGCAGATCTTTGTGAGTTCAAGGCCAGCCTGGTCTACACAGTGAGTTCCAGGACAGCTGGGGCTACAGGGAGACCCTGTCTCAAAAAGATAAAAATAAATAAATAAGTAAATAAATAAATAAATAAAAAATATTTTGCTGGGTGTGGTGGTGCACGCTTTTAATCCCAGCACTCTGGAGGCAGAGCCAGGCAGATCTCTGTGAGTTCAAGGCCAGGCTTTGGGACTGTAGCAATGTCTTAGGCAGCATGGCTTGATAGGAGGATTATATAGTGGAACAAAACTTCGCACTCACCTAGTGCAGAAGTGTCTGGGGTCCCAGCAGCCTCTTCAAGGACATGCCCCCTGTGCATAACTCCCTCCCATGAGGGTCCTCCTCCTAAATGTTCTAACACAATCCAGTCGTGCTATCAGATGGAGCAGATCCTCAACACGGAACATTTAAGACTTCATCTGTGAGACTGAGTGGACCTTCTGCTGAGTGGACATGGATGATTTGTGGAAGTAAAAATTGGGGGAGGGGGACACCAGGGAAGAGCAGCTAATTTACCTGTCCCCATTAATTAGATTCAATAATGTGCTTTGTCAGTTTCGTCATCTCTATTCATTTCCAGGGAGCTACCAAACTCTGCAAAAGCATCTCAGGGTGTGGGGTTTTTCCACTTTTTAAAAAATATTTTTTATTGTTATTAAACTTTTTCATACATCATACTTCATTTCTCAATCCAATTTAGACTCATTTCCCTTTCTATGCCCCCCACCCCACCCAAGTTCATGCATTCTGCCATACATGTCTTGCATCTTTTTCTGAGTCTTGCCAGAGTTTTTTTCAAAGCAGAGGATTATTGTTTGGGGGAGAACTTCACTGTTTCGTCAGGGTTTTTGTCTCATTTCTTTTGTTGTTGTTGTTCCCTCCAACTTGTATTGCTTCAATGTATGCATGTATGTATATATGCATATATACACACATATATATGTATATATGCACATACATACACATACACATGTCTCACCTATACTAAAATTATGTCACCTGAAAACAAACTGTATGTTATTTCCAAATTATATTTCAAAATTCACATTTTTCCATTCTTATTTTATATTACTCTAAAATATGCATACATACCCTCCACCTATATACCAAAATTCCAATGTCTGAAAATAAATGGTAGGTAATTCTAGAACCTATTAAGGAATTCACAATATAAGAGCACGGTTGCTTTCAGAGCATGTTAACATTGTTCAGTTTGCCTTACATCTAGGTACTTACATCTAGGTACATCCACAGATGAGGGATATCATTCATCCTTTGTTTTTCTGGGACTGTGTTACTTTGCTTAATATAATATCTTACCATAATATCTTGCTATTGTGAAAAGAGCTGCAATAAACATGGCTGTACATGTATATCCATGGTAGGATGAGTTTTGCGGGTATATACCCAGGAGTGGTATGACTGGGTCAAGGTGGTAAGCTCATTTTGAGTCTTTTAAGGGTTTTCCACACTGCTTTCCATAGTGGTTGTATGAGTTTACATTCCCACCAGAGGTGGGTGAGTATTCCCCTTTCCCCACAACCTCTCCAGCATTTGGTATCCTTTGTTTTCTTGATCATAGCCAATCTTACCAGGGTAAGATGAAATCTTAAGGTGGCTTTAATTTGCATTTCCTTTATTATTACTCTATAATATACATACATACCCTCCACCCATATACCAAAATTCTAAAGTCTGAAAATAAGTAGTAGGTTAATTCTAGAACCTATTAAGGGATTCACAATATAAGAGCACAGTTGCTTTCAGAGCATGAGGAATATAACATTAACATTGTTCAGTTTACCTTACAACTAGGTACTTGGTGTTAGCATCCACAAATGAGGGCTACAATTCATCATTTGTTTTTCTGGGACTGTGTTACTTCACTTAACATAATATCTTCTAGTTCCATCCATTTACCTGCAAAGCTCATGGTCATCTTTCTTTACCACTACATAGAACTCCACTGTGTAGATGTGTTATATTTTCTCTATCTATTCGTTGGTGGAGGAGCACTTGGGTTGGTTCTAGCTCTTCACTATTGTGAAGAGAACTGCAATAAACATGGCTGTGCATGTATCTCTGTGGTAGGATGAGTCTTGCGGGTATATACCCAGGAGTGGTAAGCTCATTTTGAGTCTTTTAAGGGTTGTCCACACTGCTTTCCATAGTGGTTGTATGAGTTTACATTCCCACCAGCAGTGGATGAATGTTCCCCTTTCCCCATAGCCTCTCCAGAACTTTGTATCATTTGTTTTCTTGATCCTAGCCAGTCTTATTGGAGGGAGAGGATATCTTAAATTGTTTTAATTTGCATTTCCTTAATTATTAGCGAATTGAACACTTTTTAAGATGCTTCTCAGCCATCTCTATTTCCTCACTTGTGAAGTCTCTGTTCAGCTCTTTACTCCATCTTTTGAGTGAGTCACTTGTTTTCTTAGTTGTTTTTTTAGTAGTTTATATATTCTGGAAGTAATGCTCTGTCAGATGTATCAGCAGTGAAGGTTTCCTCCCACTCTGTAGGTTTACCCTTCACTTCTCAGAGTGTGTTTTATGGCTACAGTGCTCACTTATCTTACACAATACTAAAGTAAAGATACCCAGTAGCCTCCAACATTGAATCACTGCCCAAATTCAAAAATTCTCCATTTAGCACTTTCTAAAACATCAGTGCAAATTAATGCAGTTTCATAGATTTATGTAGTAAGATGCAGAGGAAGATGTGTGGAAGCTAATGGACTTAGCAGGAAAGAAAATTTTTCTCAAGTCTATTCATTACCTTTTTTCATTATCTAATAGCTTATTCCTTGAATATGTGTGACTTGGGATTAGATGTGCCAATTGGAAGACCTTAGAGGTTCAGAAATTCACAGGCACGTGAAATACAAAACCACATTCATTTAGCAGATACTGAGAAATAGAGCCTCCCTCATCCACCGTGAGAAGATTAAGCAATAATGAATTTGCCAATGCTGCCTCCCCAATTACGACATTTGTCAAAGTTGATCTTCAGTACTTATCTGTAAAATGAAATCTGTTGTAACTTCTAAGACCTTTTGGTAACATCTAGGAGTCAGTTCAGTTCCATGTTATAGGAAGAAGGGAGAGAAAGGAGGGAGGAAGAAGAAAGAAGGGAGAAAAGGAAGGAAGGAAGGAGGGAGGGAGGAGGGAGGGAGGAAGGAAGAAAAGAAAGGAAGGAAGGAAGGAAGGAGACATTATTTTGCTCTCACGTACAAGAGGTGGAGACAGCTGCCTTCAGCCTCAAGGACCTTGTTGCCTGCCTTTCTTCCCCAGCCCTTACCTACAATTCCAGAAAGGAGGAAGAAATCTACCCCCCCCGCAAAGACGTTTACCATGGGCACCACACTGCATTTTCAGTCTGCATTGTATCAGCCAAAATTTAGTCTTAGCACACTTAGCTGCAAGTGAGGGTGGATTCTGACCCTTTCACTTGGGCGGCAATCGGTGTGTGTGTACAGAGGTCAGAGGTTAACCTCAGCTGTTGTTCTTAAGATGCCTTCCATCCTTTTTTTGTAAGTCAGAGTCTCTCACTGGACTGAGTTTAGGCTAGGGTGCCTGGTCCTCAAGCCTCCGGGATCCTCTGCTTCTGCCTTCCTGGACCTGGAATTACCAATTTGCATCACCATGCCTGGCTTTCTTTTCTGGGTCCTGGGGATTAAACTCTGGTCCTCATGCTTGTGGGACAAGCACTTCAACAACTAACCCATCTCTCAAGCCTAATTTTTGTTTATATTTTTATTTGTATTTGTATATTCAGATCTAGATTAGAGATCTCATGTCGACTTCATATGTGTTAGAAGTAGTCTTTGCAAAATGAAAAAATATCCACACAGCAACTCTGCAGTCTCTGACTCTCAGTCCCTTCCTACCAGCCCCATTGGGTCAGTGCACATAGAACCTTTCCACATTACTAGTGTATCATAGAGTTTATGTACCTCCATCTAAGTTGTATCTACCTATTACAATGTCTCTGGGTCTGTGGATGCATATGCGGACTCGTTGGTGGTTTGGGTTGATTTAGCTTCCTGCATGTAAGCGTTTTAGTGTCTCTGAGATTCTTGATCAATCAACAAAGTCCAAGCATCCTTTCATTGCATTTTAAGTTTATTTCTGCTTCTTATTACAGCCAAGGAGTCATAATAGGTTGCACAACTGGGTCTGAGCTGGGAGGTGGGCCCTGAATTAATGTGGTACTTGTGGAGTGATGCTGTCTCCTAGGAAACAGCCCTCATCCAGATCACCTCCAGAAGTTCAAGTAGCCAGGAAGGTTCAGATGAAATTACAACTGTTATTAATGTTGCTTTTACCAGGCAGCCATATCTGGAAAGTTTGCCATGGAGGTCCCTTCTCCATATATCAGAAGACCCCTTCAGTAATAAAAGGCAGACATTTGAGATTGGTTCTCTAATATTGCTCTTGGTCTGAACAAGATTGAGCCACAAATACAAACATAATCCCTGAGCTGAGAGGAGGTCAGAATGAGTTGAAACACAGAAGATGAAAGAAGTAAAGAGAAAATCCCATATTAGAAAAAGGGGATAGGATACAGGGAGTGGTCCCTTCGCAGATCTATCACATGCAGGTACATGAGAGATGTGATAAACATGGAGTTGTAGACACAGATAATTCTGTTCAAATAGAGGAACTGTCACAGGTTCGTATGGCTGGGAAGAGAAGGGAAAGGTCATTATTAACAGGATGGCATTGCAGGCTGTTTCCTGTTACCTTGTTTAAACACTGTAAATAGCCTGCAAATCAGAGCACATTCTTTGTTGTCTGTGCTAAGAACTAACCAGAGCTGAAAAGCAGATGAGAGCCAAGAGTACTGGAACACACCCAGTAATCCTGGGAGGCTGAGGCAGGAGGGTCACTCAAGCCTGGATGTTTGAGACCAGGTTGGGCAACATAACCAGACCTCATTTCAAAAGAAATTTTCCGATTTACTGTTGCCATTATTTTTTTCCACCAACAGCTCTCCCTAAGGCCTAGGAACATGATAGCCCCAAATGTTACCGAGGATATATCTAACACCACCATCAGGGGAAAGCACACCCCTACTGGACTGCCAGTGTTCCTCTCCTCCGTGTGGCCCTGAAGTTCCTTGAAAGAGATGGGCCACCAGGTCACATTCCGATTCAGACCACCATAGCCCTATTGCTAGGCCTCATATGGAAATATCTGTTGAATAATCTGACTGACTGGGCTTTAATCCACTCATGACACTTTATTACATAAGCCTCATTAATGAACACTGTGGCATTCATCCCTTTTCTTTTTTTTTTTTTTAATTTTTTTTTTATTATTTATTTTTGTATGTGTATGAATGTATTGTCTGCATGCAGGTCTGTGCACCCGTGTCGTGCAATGCCGCAGAGGTCAGAAGAGGGTCTCGGATTCCCCTGGAACTGGAGTTCTCCTGGAATTGGAGTTTCAGACGGTTCTCAGCCGCCATGTGGGTGCTGGGGATCGAACCCGGGTCCTCTGCAAGAGCAGTCGGTGCTCTTAACCGCTAGGCTATCTCTCCAGTCCCCCATTCATCCCTTTTCTTACGTCTTTTTATTGAAGTAAAAACCTGGATCCCTGGCTAAGCAAGTGCTCTACCATTGAGCAAATCCCCAGCCCTTGTTTTGTTTGTTTTTTCACATGTGTGTTTTGCTTTGTTTCATTTTGTTTTGTGTTGGTCTTTTTGAGACATGGTCTCCCTTTAGTCCCAGCTGTGTTGGAGCTCACTATGTAGACCAGACTAGCCTTGAACTCACAGAGATCTGCCTGTCTCTGCCTCCAGAGTGCTGGGATTAAAGGTGTGAGCCACCACACCCAGCTTGTTTTGTTATTTTTTTAATACAGGGTCTCAGTATGAGCTCTGTCTGCCCTGGAACTCAAAATCTTCCTGTGCCAGCTTCCTGAGTGCTGAGATCCCAAATATGTCCACCACAATCTCCATCAATTCCTTTTCCTCCAGCCTAAAATGTCTAAACTTTGAAATGAAATCACTTTAGAAATGGTGCCCTGCACTTAGTCAAATTAAGGCCATTAAATTTAGGGAAGTATCCTATATAAATGAGGTGCTCAAGGTGTGATTTCTGGCTTCAGTTTTATCTGTTGTCCAAATGCCAATATTTAGCATAACTAAAATGCAATGGGGAGAGAGGTCTGGGGATGTGGCTCAGTTGTAGAACATTTGCCTAGCATGTGTGAGGCCCTGGGCTCCATCCCTAGCCAGAGAGAGGGAGGGAGGGAGGGAGAGAGAGAGAGAGAGAGAGAGAGAGAGAGAGAGAGAGAGAGAGAGAGAGAAAGAGGGAGAAAGAGGGAGAAAGAGATAGAGGTGGGGCCGTACAAGAAGGGAGGGAGACAGAATGGCAGGCTGGATGTGATGGCACACACCTGTAATCCCAGCCCTCAAGAGACTGAGGTAAGGAAGATCATGAGCTAAAGACCAGCCTGAGCTACATGGTGAGACCCTATAACCAAATAAAGTATAAAATTAAGAAATGAGGAGTCTTAAGCATCTTTAAGGGTTTACCTTTCATGGAAATTAGTATACAAACTTATGGAACTGGACACCGTAAATTCTGAACTTGGCAGATATAAGCTACCAACTGCCTTCCTCATCTCTTTTAGAACTGCTGCCTGTGGGGTCCTCAGGAGCTCCCTCTCAGGCAGCACTTCACGCCAGGACTGTATTCAGAGGCACTCAGCACAGATTCCACTAAGCATCTTTACCCAACAACCACTCAGTTGCTTAGGGTCAGGTATTCATCTCAGCAGGCCCACTGATGAAAACACAACACCCTTTGCCTCCAGGTGAGACAAGAGTGTTCATAAACTCCCCAGCCCACTGTCACCCAAGGGATTCCAACAAACAGATCCAGAATAGACAGAGTATTTGTCAAGAAGGGGGAAAGGGGTGAATTTGGAGGTCAATTCGGAAACCTGCCAGGTGGAAATGGTGCAGGTGGGGGCCAGGCTGCCTGGGCCATCCTCCACTTTATAATTCCCACTGGGAACTCATCAATGCTTGGAGGAAAACATTGCCTTCTCCCGTGGTTAAAGTGTGCCAGGAGATCGATTTGTGTGAAGGAGCATCAGCTTCTGCGTATTTATACTATGGCTCGAGTCCCATCTTACACTTTATTTACTCTTAGCAGAACCTTGAATCGATCTCTAGTGTTGTGTTATGTCCGTTGGTAGAGCAGGCAAAAGAAAGTCTCAGTCAGCTAATGTTAGGTACTTAGCTTTTATTGTAAAGTATGAGATTAGCATATCGCAGAATTAATCTGTATAACAGATATTGATGCCCTTTGCCAGCCTTATGGCTGGAGTGAAGAGAAACCTAGTTGTTGTCCAGGGTCTAGCATTAAAAGATGCCATTTTCTAAGTCTGTTTCTGAAACTGTAAACAGCCAGCCAACATCCAGTTAGCATCCATTTCTCCAAGAAAGCTCTATTAGGATTGAAATAGCCTGGGGGAAGAGACGATAAAAATAGGCAGAAAGAGTAGAAACCAAGGAAGTAACTGGCAAAGAAGTTTTGCACTTATACATTACAGAGCTTGTTATTTATATTTGTGGATCATCTCATTTAATCAGATAACATGAGAGCAGCTGGAAATACACTTTCTCTATGATGCTGTGACTGAGCAAGCGGTCCTCGGATACTCCTGTGTTAGCAATTTGGTCCCCAGGTTGATGCCATTGGGATGTTTTGGAACCTTTAAGAGGTGGAGCCTAGTAGGAGGCCATTAGGTTTTTAGGTCCTCAAAGTGTTCCCGTGGGAGTCTGTGAAGCTTTTAAGAAGTGAAGCCTAGCAGGAGGTCTTCAGGTTATTGGGGAGTGTCACTGAAAGGAATATCAGAACCCCGACCCCTTCTAGCTCTTGCGCATCCTGGCCAAGAGGCGAGCCGACTTCCTCCGCCGTGTTCTCCCACTATGAGGTACTGTTTCTACAGAAACACCAAAGCGCCAGAGTTAATCAGCCATGGACTAGAACCTCCAAAAGTCTAAGCCAAAATAAACCTGTCCTCATCCCAGAATGACCGTCTCAGGCTTTTTGTTGTAGTAGCACAAAGATAACACAAATGAGATGTGCAGGTAAAGCAACAGCCCATAAATACTTAAGATGTTAACTGTTTCTTTTTTCTACCATCTATCAGTACTGCACAGAGGGAAGTTAGAAAAGGTTTGGAAATGAGTGGGTAGTAGATTATTAAATGAACTGGGTATATCATAATAAGTATTATAATTTAAGCCTGGATGTAAACTGAGTCTCCTATCTATATGAAAGAAGAACCTCCCACAGTATAAAAGAGAGGAAGATTTTTGCAGTACATTCTGACAAAAATGAAGTGTAAATTCAGTTTTGCCTAATCAGTTTCCAAGGTGTTCCTTGGTCCAATATGACCTTCTATCTATCTAAAGAGCTGGTGGGGGCATCTCCATGTGCTTCCAGCAATGAGAGCCATGGTAACATGTCTCTGTTTTGTTGTTGTTGTTGTTGTTGTTGTTGTTGTTTTGGTCTTTTTGAGACAGGGTCTCCCTGTAGTCCCAGCTATCCTGGAATTCGCTCTATTGACCAGGCCGGCCTTGAACTTACAAAGATCCACCTGCCTCTGCCTCTCAAGTGCTAGGATTAAAGGCGTGCACCACCACACCTGGCTTACGTCTCTGTTTTTTCGCTTTGGACAGAACAGGTGATAATACGTCAGAGGGTGCAGTGATTCTGGTGGTGGCAGTTGTCACAACGGTGGGAGATACCTTAGAGACAAGGGGAGAATGAGTGTTTGTTCTAGTTTCTCTTCAATTGCTGAGACAAAACAGACTAATACCAACTTGGGGAGGAAAGGGTTTATTTGACTTACATCTCCTGGGTCACAGCTCATCACTGAGGAAGACCAACATAGGAACTTAGGGCAGGAACCTGGAGACAGGATCTGAAGCACAGGCCATGGAGGAATGCTGCTTACTGGCTTGCTCCCCTGGCCCATGCTCAACCTGCTTTCTTATACAATACAGAACCACCTACCCAGGGGTAGCACCACCCACAATGGGCTGGGCCCTCCCACATCACTCAACAATCAAGAAAATACTCCACAGACATGGCCACAGGCCAGTCCAATGGAGCCAGTTCCCCAATTGAGGCTCCCTCAACCCGGGTGTGTCAAGTTGACACTAAAGCTACCAAGCATAATATATAAAGATAGTGTTGCCAAGCTGCCATCCTGGTCACTTCCCAGCTCTGAAGTGAATAACACATCTCCATTACTAAAGTCCCAAAGCTAGGATGAGCTGCTCACTTTGGGGGCTTGAAAGTGCCGGGCATTTGCAACTCACCCCAAAACACTGAGCTTCTAAAATCATCTGCCCAGGAGGAGAGCCAAGCACCCCATTTCTCCTCCAGCACAGACTGAGTAGCACAGGGTGGGAGGCTGGGGGTGGTGGGGAGCAGGAATGATCTCCCTGTTGCAGATTTCTGCTTTGGGATGGGTTAAGCTTCAACGGTGATACCATAGGAAGCTGCAGAAGGCCCACTGGTGTGGTAAGACACCTTGGTGTATCTTGGGCAGCCAATCAAGAAAACTAAGACTGTCTACACACCAGACCAGACAGTTCAGGTTAGAGACCCTGTGGAGTCTCCTAGGTCACCGGGTGGGTAGTTAGCCACATGCCACATCCTTCCACAGTGTGTCATCTTGTGGCTGTGGCCCCATATCACAGCCCCAAGGAGGTGAGTGAGTCACTTGGAGCCAATGATGCTCAAGACTCTAGGACCACAGACCCTGTGGGACCAGAAGTCCTCATTCAGGGTTCTTGTCACCAAAAGAATCAAATATAATGATTGGTGCAGGCATTCAAACCAGACAGCTGAGCTGAGGGAAGACTGTAGGATACTGGAGAGCATAGGCGGAGGAGTTGAGGAAGACACATGACTGTACACATTTATGGGCCAAGATTTATTACCAGTTTTTTTTTAATCTGCAAATGAAATTGAGAAAGATTTTGTTTATACTCCAAATGCTACATGGTCCTTTCCTTTGATTTGTTTATACAAGTATTAGGGGCAAGTTACATTTTTAGCATATAATCTATATTGATTTCCAGAGGGCTTGTCAGTAAGACAGTCCATCAGATATTTCCTCAAGGCTCTGGGGAAGGGGATCAAAGGTATTTTTTTTTATATTTTTAAAGGTGGGTGTGTATGCACAAAACATGTTTGTTTTAAAAAGATTACAAATGCTTCATTGCATGGCAGTACATGGACAGAAATATGCAGAGACATGTAATCATTAGGTGCTCCAAACTGGAGTTTAACATGATGGAATTGTAAAAGCATCATATTAATACTAAATAGTAGTGTCAGTGATAATTGTTTCATACTTATTATGTGTCTGGGGTTTTTTAACTTGTGTTAAGTGTTTTAGTCTTTACATAAACCTGACAAGTAAAAAAATACTTTCACCCTCACTAGAAATGAAGGATTAAGGCAAACAGAAGAACCTTATACCAAATGCTAGCAGGAAAGAGCCCAGAAGTAAATCAAAGAATTTGGATTTAAAAACTATTTTAAGCATGTCATAATATAGGAAAAATTAATTGTTTATCATTATGGTTATCTCAGTTTAATGTCAACAGAAATCTATACAAAAAGGAAAAAAATATTTTGAGGTATTCAGAATACACTATGTAATTCCTTGCTAAATGTAAATATAATTGTTATTTGATTAATAAAGAAACATGAAAATTTAAAAAAAAAAAGATCACAAATGCTGTAGAAATAGTCAGCCATGTGCATGAACCAAAATAATAAATGCCAAATGTTACAAAATCCTTTCTGAATCCTGTTTCAAAACACAATGTGAATGAAACATGAAGTTCTACCACCATCCTTCCCTTCTTCCCCCACTTTGTTCCTCCTGGTTTTATAATAATCAGTGGTGCCTCAGTAGGAATGTAATGTTCCTATATAAAACCAACCACCTAACACAGATTCTTCCTGCTTTTTAGACACTTGTGTCTTCCAGCGTTGTGCTGTATGCCTCTTTCTCTAGGTCCCAGAAACAGTAACCCTTAGGCACTTTCTTCAGCTAAACATCAATCCTTATTTAAGTGTGCAACAATATAGAAAAGCTGCTAGTTGTATGCTTCTTCATCCCTGGAAGTAATATATCTAGAATGGCTGAAGACTAGAGCATCATTCTATATTTGTGCCTAGAACCCCTAGTATGTATAGGGATAATGAAGACAGGTAGGGCTGAGAGTGATAGGTATGTCACAGCTGCGTGCATGTGTGTACATACGTGTGTCCTCGTGTGTATGCTTGCACATGTGCATATGTTCACTGGATCTTTTTACATGCAAAATTCTTGGATCACATTGCCATTATCCATTGACACCGCCATGGAATTATTCTCCCTGCCTCACTTTAGGGTACCAAAATCTGAGGATGCTCCGGTCCCCTGTGCAAAACATCTTGTGTTCTGTGTCATCTCTGCACATCCCTCCCACACATTTTACACCGATGACGATGGCTTCTAATACCTGAGCAAAGTGAATGCTGAATTAGCACTTGCTATGTTATTGTTTAGGGTGCAATCACAAGAAATCCTGATCTTCTTCAGTACATGTACAATTTAAAAAAATATATTTCAGGCAGGGCATGGTGTGCACACCTTTAATCCCAGCACTCAGGAGGCAGAGGCAGGTAGATCTCTGTGAGTTCAAGACCAGCCTGAAAAAGAAAAAGAAAAAGAAAAAGAAAAAGAAAAAGAAAAAGAAAAAGAAAGACCAGCCTGGTCTACAAAATGAGTTCCAGGCCAGCTGGGGCAACAGGGAGACCTTGTCTCAAACAGACAAAAGCCTTAGTGATAAACACCTATGCAGGTCATGATCTTCTGTACTTAGTCTGTGGCTTTGAAGGTTCAAAGGAAAAGTTTTCCTGCCCTGATTTGGCTCAAGTCTATTGCCTTCTCATACCTAGTTGCAAAGCACAGGAAAGAAAGCAGGGCTGTGCTTAATTCTAGGCACAAGCTCTTTGCTGTTGGCAATGTTCTGGGAATAGTAACGTATGCTGCTCATCCATGAATAAAATTTTCAGAACCAACACTCAAGGTCCAAGCAATCGCTTGTATTTCCCCCATAGTAGTCTTTGCATTTGCCTTGGAAGAAAAGTAGATTAAAATGGCATTACCTCAGTTTCTCATGGTATAAGTTGCCAAGGAAATTATGAAGGATCCTGAGCCTAAAGGACCCAGCACAGCCCAGAGTTTGTCAGGAAATACATCTCACTGATGCAGACCTCCCCAGATTATCTGATACTTTAAATCCCAGCATGCTGTTTCCCAACTTCTCTGGGGCTAGGGTTCTCTCCTAGTAGTAATTCAAAGATAGCAAGTCAATTTTCAAATTAGGCATTTGTTAGACATTTTTGGCAACATAAATCTTGAACAGACCAAGTTTGATTGTAACAAAAAAACACTGAAAAAAATTTGGATGTGTAGATAAAAACAAGAATCCTGGAATAATTTATACTCACAGAATAATGACAGAGAGGATGTGAGTGACAGTGACAAGGAATATAAAGTGGGGAATGATCAGAACCCTTTCCCCTTTTTAGATAGGGTCTAATGTAGCCTGGTTGTCCTTGAAGTCAGTGTGTATCAGAGATGACCTTGAATTCCTGATCTTCCTGCCTCCACCTAGCAAATGCTTGGATTACATGCATGTGCTATCATGCTTACCTTTCCCCCAGCATTTTTCAAAGTTTTAATTTATTTTAATTTTATGTGTATGACTGTTTTACCTGCATACATATAAGTGGACTAGCTGTGTCCCTGGTGCCCACTGAGGCCAGAAAGGGGCACTGGATCCCCTGGACCTGGTATTAAGGACACGTGTTAGCTGCCACATGCATGCTGGGATCAGAAACTGGCTCCTATGGAAGAGCAATACGTGCTCCTAAGTGCTGAGCCATCTCTCCAGCCCCTCTCCAGCATTCTTTTTTAAACAGAAATTTATTAATTTTTTTGTGTGCATGTATGCTTGAATGTGTAAAAGTGTACTGCATGCATGCAAGTGCTTGTGGAGGGCAGAAGGTGTCCAGTTCCTGAACTGGAGTTACAGGTGGTTGTGAGCCACCCTGTGGGTGCCAAAAACCAAACTTGGGTCCTATTCGAGGGCAGCCAGTGCCCCCTACCCATCCCCAGTATTCTGAAATGTTGGCTTCAGCCCAACCGCAGGAAACCTAAATCTATGTGGGGTTTATGCAAGTCCCATAGAGATCCAGCTTTATTTATGGTTATTCCATTTATAAGATGCAGCATTTTATAAATGAGGAAACTGGGGTCTAGAGAGGGCCTTATTGCCAGGGCCCTGTAGTTTGGAAGTGTTTTCATGACATGAATCATCAGGTCTAGACTGGATGGGGTAAGCAAAAGGCTGGGGCAAGCAAAGGGGGCTGGGAAAACACTTGCTCTGCAAGCCTGAGTACCAGAACCTACACAATAACAATCAAACCAGGAGCCGTAGTGCTCCGCTGTGATCTCGGCACTGGTAGGCAGGAGATAGGAGGATCCCTGGGGCTGGATGCCCAGCAAGACTAGCCTGTCAGCCAGGCCCAGGTTATAGAGACCCTGCCTTATAACACAAGGTGGACGGCTCCTGAGGAAAAGCACTTGAGGAGATTGTTCGGTTCTATGATCTATCTATCTATCTATCTATCTATCTATCTATCTATCTATCTATTTATCTATCTATCTATCGTGTGCACACGATATATGTCATAGGGTGTATGCAAGGATCAGAGGACAACTTGCAGGACTTAGTTTTCTCCTTGTACCATGTATCTGATGGATTGAACTCAGGTCCTCAGCCTTGCCTGAAGCACCTTTACCTACTGAAAGACTCCCCAGCTCAACTTCTTCAGTTTTACGTGGCTTTGAAGTAAGACTAACTTCAGCACTCTTGGGTGGGAGATGAAGAAGAGATGGGGGGGAATCATCCTACAGAGCAGCCAGTGTTTTGTACACTGTGAGCAGGGAAATGTGAGAAAAAGTAGAAATCACTTCCTGGATTTGTTGTTGTTTTGAGACAGGGTCTCCCTGTAGCCCCAACTGGCCTGGAACTCACTCTGTAGACCAGGCTGGCCTTGTACTCACAGAGATCCGCTTGCCTCTGCCTCCCAAGTGCTAGGATTAAAGGCCCAGCTTAAAGACGGTTCTTAGTCACCATGTGGGTGCTGGGAATCGAACCCAACTCCTCTGCTAGAGCAGTTGGTGCTCTTAACCACTGAGCCATCTCTCCAGCCCCACTTCCTGGATTTTTACAGTGTGCATCCAGATATAGGAATTTCAGGAAATGTGGTTTGCTAAGCTGCACAGATATCAGTTAGAGAGGTAGTTAAGGCAATGTGCTGAAATTGTATATTTCTCTCTGTCAGTGAGTCCAGAACTCTTGGGAAAGGAATGGGAGACTGATTGATTGTAAGGTACTTGGAAAGGCTGAGAAGATGGCTCCATTGGCATAGTGTTTGTCTCACAAGCATGAGGATCTGAGTTTGATCCCAGAACCCAAAAATGGTGGTTAATATCATGAATTTGAGAGGATCTAGAATCACCTAAGAGACAAACTGCTGGGCTTATCTTAATTAGGTTAATTGAGGTGGCACCATTTAAGAGTGAGTGGTACCATTTCCTTTGTTGTGAACTATGTAAGGAGGAAAATTAGCTGAGCACAAGAAATCACCCTTCTCAGCTTCCGGACTATGGATGTAATGTGACCCTGACCAGTTGTCTCAAGGTCCTGCCATCCAGACTTCCCCAGGGATAGACTATAATCTAGAATTGTGAACCAAAATAAACTCTTCCTACCTTAAGTTGCTTTTGTCAAGGTATTTTATCACAGCAAGAAGAAAAGTAACTAATAGACAGCATTAAAAAAAAAAAAAAAAAAAAGCAGTGCTTGTAATTCCTGTGCTAGTGAGGTGAGATCAGGCAGACTCCTGGGTCTCACTGGCCAGTCAGCCTAGCCTGTTTGGTGAGTTCAGAGCCAGTAAGAGATCCTGTTTAAATACATCAACAAACAAGCAAACAAAGGCAGATAGTGCCTGAGGGAGGGGCAGCTGAGCTTCTTCTGGTCTAGACATGTACATGTATACATATTTCACCTACACACATGTGCATCTACATAGCATACAAACGGGGAATGGACCTTGACAACCAGATTCAGCCTTTCCACTGCTATTTTTATTAGAACAAGAGATTTGTGCGGTCCTAGGAAAAAGCAACAGAGGCAGCTGAAGGGCCAGTCCAGAGAGTGGGAGATTCAGAAGTCTGAGTGAAGAAGATGCAAAAGGAAAAAAAAATCACCGCTTTCCCATCTGAAAAGCTTCTTTTCCCCTACCAAGCTCGTCTATCAGAGGAGACACTGTTCTTTTGTTGCGTCTTAACTTAGAAGAGCATGCTAGAAAAGTGGCAGATGAGTCACCTGTCACTAGGAAGGAGGAGGTATTCTTAGCAGGAAGGGAAATGCAAGGTGACAGTGAATTACCACTACGTTTTCCATGCGATTAAATTACCTTTACTTAGCACTCCTGATGATAGAGGCTCCAGTGCGCAAGGTCCTGGAAAAGACAGAAGCATCTGGTCAACCACAGTAGCTGGCTTCTGCCCTCTGCAAACTGAAGCGAGCTTGAGTCAGGCCAAAGGAGCCAGCTGGGGGACTTTTCCTCGGTTTCATACAGTGAAAAGAAAGCATAAGGTGTCCTGGAGTTAAGGTGATCCCTATAGATGATACAGATCTTTGTAATTAAATTAAGGCTCCCATCAAGAGCGGGTGGTGTATTAGTCAGTTCTCGTGTTGCTGGGACAAAATACCTGACAAAAACAACTTGAAGAAGGAAGAGTTTATTTTGGCTCCTGGTTTGAGGGTTACATCCATCATGGCAGGGAAGTGAGGACAGCCAGCAGGAGCAGGCAGCAGCTGCCCACAGGCTGGGGTCCAGTCAGGAAGGGGGGGATGGGCTCCGGTGCTGCCCACAGGCTGGGGTCCAGTCAGGAAGGGGAGGGATGGGCTCTGGTGCTCCCCACAGGCTGGGGTCCAGTCAGGAAGGGGAGGGATGGGCTCTGGTGCTCCCTTTGCTGTGTCTTCCTTATTCGCTCTGCAGCCCCCGCTTATCTGATGGCGCTGGGTCCTCTTCCATCAGTTAAACCTGTCTGGGAACACTCTCATAGGCATGGCCTCCCCAAGGTATGTTTCCATGGTGCTTCTATTTTTAGACAGAGTCCCTTGTCCAGGCTGGCTTCAAACTCCCTATGTAGCCAAGAATGGGTGTGAATCTCTGATACTCCTGCCTTCCCCCTAGTGCTGGGACTGTACCACCACAGCCACTTTTTGCCATGATGGTGTAGATAGAACTCAGGTTTCATGCGTACTAAGCAAGTCCTCCACCAACTTTTATTTCAACATCATACAAATAGAATATCCAAAATGTAAAAATCCAAAATATGACCTGCTACAGAGTTCAAAACATTTGAGTGTTGACCTGATGGCAAGGGTAGAGAATTCACACCCGACTTCATTAAAAATGCAGGCATCCGGGGCTGGAGAGATGATCTAGCGGTTAAGAGTGCCAACCACTCTTGCAGAGGACCTGGGTTCGAGCCCCAGCACCCACATGGTGGCCGAGAGCCGTCTGGAACTCCAATTCCAGGAGAACTCCAGTTCCAGGGGAATCCGACGCCCTCTTCTGACCTCCACGGCATTGCACGACACGGGTGCACAGACTTGCATGCAGACAGTACATTCATACACATACATAAAAAGAAAAAAAAATGCAGGCACCCTAGTATGTAAATTAAGTGGCCATTAGTCTCTGCTGAAGTTGTATAAACCATGTTTAGTCTTGGGTTCCATCCCCAAGATATCCTGTGTGTATACATAAATATTCCAAAGTCCAGCAAACTCCAAAATGTGAAACACTCCTGGTCCCAAGGATTTGGATAAGGAATCCTCTATCTGTAGTTAAAAATAAAGCTTTCACAGCTTTTTAAAGCCACCAAGCCAACCAGCCAGTATCATCCTCCATTGCCAGGGTATCGTTTCCACTTTCTTGTCCTGTTTCTGTGCTACATTTTCTCTATTTGGGGATCTTCTCTCTATTGTGGAGTATTTTCCTAGAATCTCTGACATCTGACTGGATGCTGTCACCTTCTGAGCCTGTCACAGTGGTGCTCTTTGAAGGCTCCACCTGGTCCGGTTGATTGGCTCAATCAACACGCCTGATAGGCTACTTCATATACTTCTGGCGTTTAGCACTCGGTAACTTGAAATCCATGCATTTCATTTAGTTATCTTCTTCACTATCCTTAAGGAAAGCTTCAAATCAGCTGTGAAAAAAAAAAAAAAAAACAAAACAGCTGGGCGTTGTGGCGCATGCCTTTAATCCTAGCACTTGGGAGGCAGAGGCAGGCAGATCTCTGTGAGTTCAAAGCCAGCCTGGTCTACAGAGTGAGCCCCAGGACAGCTGGGAGTAAAGGGAGACCTGTCTCAGGGAACAATCTGCGGAAGAGGGGGCGTGGTAGAATGTAAGAGCTTCGATTGGGGTTAATGGTGAAACTACAACAATATAGACTGGACACTCATTTGATCAACTTGATTGAACATACAAGCCCCCCGTGCTGGATGGTGGGACCCATGAGCTGTGTGGGTTTGGGCACAACTGCTTGCAAATTGGTTTTACATGAAGGATGCTTGTACTCACAAATTATCACCTATTGTTAAAAAAAATGAAAACAAAACAAAACAAAAAAGCAGAGAAAGATGCAGAAAACTTATGGCAGAATGCACGATCTGCGATGGGTAGGGGTGGGGTGGAGGGGAAGGGAAGGGGATATATGCCTGAACTGAATTGGAAAATGATGTATGAAATACACAAAGCATCAATAAAAATAAATTAAAAAAAAAAGAATAAAGGGCAAAAAAAAAAAAGATCAAAAAGACAAGAAAGAAAGAAAGAAAGAAAGAAAGAAAGAAAGAAAGAAAGAAAGAAAAAGAAAGGAAGGAAGGAAGGAAGGAAGGAAGGAAGGAAGGAAGGAAGGAAGGAAAAAAGAAAAAAAAACATGAGTTGACAGCACCCATGCTGGGCTCTCCCAGCCTGCACGAGCTCCTGGTCCCATCAGGGTCTCAGGATTCAGAACTTTCTGCCTCATTCCCCAAGAGTTTTCTAAGACTGACTGCACATGTGTGTGATGGGTCCCCAGTAGCATCTATGTGGCAATTGTTATCGATTCAATCCCTGCCTTGTGACTAGGTGTCAGCCTTCCACCCATATCCCCTGAGCCAAATGGAGATAATATAGATTGTGCAAAACTGTCAAAGAGAAAGAAGTCCTAATTTTTGAGATGTCTTTGTAAAAAAAAAAAAAATAGGACTATTGAACAGATAAAATGTCTCAGTACTGGGAGGATACATTTGTGTACTTAACATCTAGACACTTCCTTGGCAGAAATCTTCTATTGATGTTAGAGAAAAAATCAAAGTAACCTGTTCTAAGAAAATCACCCTTACTGGCCACATGTGGTGCATGGTCCCAATCCCAGCACACACACAGAAGTGTGAGGCAGGAAGACGGTCTGAATTCAAGTCGAGTCTGGGCTGTAGGTTGAGACCCTGTCTCCAAAAACAAAGGAGGGGGGGAGGAAGAAGGAAGAAGGGAAGGAAGAAAGGAAGGGGAAGAAGAGAGAGAGGGAGGGATAGAGAGAGGGTGGAGGAAGGGAGGGAGGGGTGGAGGAAGAGAAGGAAAGAAAGCCCTATGGAAATAAAGGCTTTCCCCCATTCTCAAATCCAAAGAGAATTCTGTGGGGAGGAGTTCTGCTCACACAGGTAACTGGGGGGAGCTCCCAGCTCTTCTCGAACTCCTCATAAAGCCTAAGTCCTGGAATCAACAGATGCTGGCAGATGTGAGCTAAAACGGAAGGGAAGCACACCCCCTTCCCTTCATACTGCTGGAATCACATTATGAGAAAAAAGATTATTGATCCCACATACTCAAGAATAAGGCAGAACTTAAAAAAAATCAATCAGGAAAAATACTTTTGTTTCTTAGCACAACAATACTTGAAAAAGCCAAAATGGGAACTGGAATCATGAAAAGACTGAAAATGTTGAGCAGGCTCTCACAGAAGACTCTGACCATTTCCTTTGCCTTCTCATAATTATGAAGGCAGAAGAAACGCACACTTTATCTCTACCTGAGAAGAAGCACCTTCACCTAGCATTTTAAATGTTCGTAGTTGACATGCATAGTAGTGGGTTTCATTATATTTTCATATGTGCGTTATTATTGGGCTTGGCTCCTATCACCTGCCACCCTCCCTTGCTTCTTCATCCTCCTCCCCTAATGCCCTTCTTCCCCGTAAGGAGTCTCACTTCTGCTTTCATGTCCAATCAGACAGACATACAGACAGATGGACAGATGGAGGGAGATATTCTATATTCTGAATATAAAAGAAAGCATGCTATTTGCCCTCTCTCTTTTTCCTTGATCCCTTATGTTTAGGGTCATTCCTTCCTCACACAGCACACTTTTCTTTCGTGTGTGTGTGTGTGTGTGTGTGTGTGTGTGTGTGTGTGTCTTTCAGGTAGTATTTATTGAGTGCATTCCATACCACGTGTTTAATATATATAATCATCACCCTGACCCGGAAAAGCTGCTGTTATTATCTCATTCTAAAATGAGGAAACAGGCTTGAGTCAAGTAAGCTGCTGTGTCTCAAAGTCCCTCCCTTCCTCCCAGAAACATACCTATCAGAGATGGTGGAGATCACCTCCCAGAAGCTGAGAGTCAAGGCAGAGTTCTCTTTGGGAAAAGCCAAAGTCTTTATTACACAGTGAGTTTGGAAGAAGGGAGCTGGCTTGAAGCAGTTTCTTCAACAGTTGAGTTGAATTAAGACAAATGGGAGTAGCAGAATGATCAGGTATGGTGTCTCAGCGATACGGTCATGTAAAGGGTTCTCTAGGGCCCGGAGAGATGGGTCAGCAGTTAAGAGCGTGGACTGCTCTTCCAGAAGACCCAAATTCAATTCCCAGCACCTACATCAGATGGCTCACGACCACCTGTAACGTGCACGCACACACACACACACACACACACACGACTAAAATATATTAAATCTTTTCTTAAAAGATGCTCTGAGTCGGGTGTGGTGGTACATGCCTTTAGTCCCAGCACTCAGGAGGCGGAGACAGGTGGATCTCTGTGAGTTCAAGACCAGCCTGGTCTACATAGCAAGCCCTAGGCCAGCTAGGACTAAAGGGAGACCTGGTCTTAAAAAAGACCAAAAAAAAAGATGCTCTTTAGCATAAATATGGCCCCCAAGTGGATGATGATTTGAGAGGAATGCTAAGGGGATGTTAGAATATCCAAGGAGGACTCCAGACAGGAATTAAGTAAGCTTTGAGACTGAAGTTCGGGGAAGACGATGTGTTGGAAAACACACATTATGTGCTCAGTAGATGACAGACAGTTGAAAGGGAGAGAATGGATCATCTCACCTTGTACGTCTCTGCATCTCAAGAATGCATTCTGTCATCCGCAAGTCCAAATGAGGAGAGAGCGGCTTGGACAGGCTAACTGTGCCCAGGTGTTGACACACTCTGCCTGGGGCTGCTTGTATTGGAGACTCACTTCTCAGGGTGATGGTGCTGGGAGGTGACGGGGCCTCCGAAGAGGTCCTAGGATCATTGAGGCTCCTGCCTCAAAGGAGGGCTAGTCTCCTGATAGGAGTTGTTATAAAAACCTGTGCTGACCAGCTCCCAAATCACTCAAGCTTCCTGTTTCAAGACACCATCTTTTCCTCTCACTTACATTCCCAGTGCTGTGACCCCTTTTGCTGTTAGGACCTCATCAGAGCCCAAACCAATGGGGCTACCTGACCTTGCACTTTCAGCCTCCAACACCGTGAGCCGAATGAACTTCATTTCTTCTAAAGTATACCTGCCTCTGGTATATCATTATAGTAACAGAAGGTGGATTAATGTCTATGTCTTCCAAGGTTACAGTGCTAAGAAAGAAAATGAGCCCTGTGGACATGGGCTAAGTTACCTTTCCAGATTTCTATTTGTCTGTTGAACACTTTATTGCCTGTTCAGATTGCAGTCAGAACACTCACAGCAATGTTTTTTGTTATCTTTCATTTGTGTCAAAGCCTTAAACACAATAGCTGACCAAATTTTGTACTTTTATAATGTTGTGGAGATTCTAGTTAGACTGTGAATATGCCAAAACACAAAAGAGGAAAAGGACTGATTTAATTTATGTCCAGTAATTGTGTCTGAATTGTGCTCTGTGCTCTGTGTTGAATAAGCCAGAAAGATTCTTTTTATACCTGGAATAATAAATAACAGTGGAGACAAAATCAGACTGAAAATATGAACATGCTGGAATTTTGTTCTTGAATACAGTTGCGATAGGCCATTTGCTTTGTAGACTTCATTTTGAGGTGAGGAGTGTATGTATGGATGGATGTTTGTGAGTGTATGTATGTGTGGATATATGTGAGTGTATATATGTGTGGATACATGTGTGTATTATGTGAATATATGTGTGAGTATATGTATGTGAGATGTTGGGAGTGTATGTATGTGTAAATATTGTGAGTGCCTCTGAGTGTATGTATGTGTGTATTATGTGAGTATATGTATGTGTGTGAGTGTATGCATGTGTAGATGTATGTGTATGTATGTGAGTGTATGTATGTATACAAGTATGTGTGTGTTTATATGAGTATATGTATGTGGGAGTGGGTATTTATGTGTATGTATGAGCACATGTATAAGTGTATGTATGTGTGTAAGTACATGTGTATGTATGTGTCCATAAGTCTCCTCGCATGGAGTGTTTTCTAGAAGAGACTTTTAGAGAACTGGTAAACTTCTGAACTGAGGAAGACTGGAGGCACCTCATTAAAGGAAGTGAGACAGGCACCTACTAATTAGAGTTGGTTCCACTTGGCGTCTCTTCTGGAGCTGACTGGTGCTTATGATGCAGTCAGTTACTGGGGAGGAGCTCAGGAAGACAGTGGGGACTTTTTAATACAGGTAGAAATAGGGCCTAAGTGAAGAGAGTGAGGAGGAAGGCCCTTCTCACACACTGGTATTCTGATCTTGCCATGCCAGCCCTGTATGTGAACTCACAAGCCTGTATAGGCTGGCCCTCCTAGGAAGGTCGCACTTGTGAACTCACGAGTCTGTATAGGCTGCTACTCCTAGGAAGGTTGTACATATGAACTCACAAGTCTGTGTAGGCTGGTACTCCTAGGAAGGTTGTACTCAGGAACTCACAAGTCTGTATACACCTGCACTCCTATGAAGGTTGTACTTGTGAAATCATAAGTCTGTTTAGGCTGTTTCTCCTATGAAGGTTGTACATGTGAACTCACAGGTCTGTGTAGGCTGCTGCTACTATGAAGATCATATTTGTGAACTCACAAGCCTGTATAGGCTGTTTCTCCTATGAAGGTCATACTTGTGAACTCACGAGTCTGTGTAGGCTGCTGCTCCTATGAAGGTCGTACTTGTGAACTCACGGGTCTGTGTAGGCTGTTTCTCCTATGAAGGTCATACTTGTGAACTCACGAGTCTGTGTAGGCTGTTTCTCCTATGAAGGTCATACTTGTGAACTCACGAGTCTGTGTAGGCTGTTTCTCCTATGAAGGTCATACTTGTGAACTCACAAGTCTGCATAGGCTGTTTCTCCTATGAAGGTCATACTTGTGAACTCACGAGTCTGCATAGGCTGTTTCTCCTATGAAGGTCATACTTGTGAACTCACGAGTCTGTGTAGGCTTCTGCTCCCATTGTCCCCACTTTAGAAATGAGGAAGCTGCCTTGATCAGGTGGATCGAGACACTGAGCTAAGAACCATGAAGTCTGGACTCTAAGCTTCTTCCCTGCTCTGTGACATCAGTAGACGTTTGATGCCTGAAATCCGCATCAGCAGCATCACTACTGCCTGTGTGCTGGCCATTGTCTTATCCCAAGTAATTTTCACAATAGCCTCACAAGCATGAGTTTCCAGTTATTTGTCTTATGTGTGGACGGGTATGTGGACGGGTGTGTGTATGGGTGTGTGCAGCAGTGTGTGTGTGTGTGTGTGTGTGTGTGTGTGTGCGCAGATTTACATCCACGGCCTGTGGAGGCCAGAGGACAGCCTCAGGTGTCTTTCCTCGGGTGCCATACATCTTGGTTTTGAAACCGGGGTAGGCCTGGGACTTGCCAAGTAGGTGTGCTGACCTGCCTTCCCGGTGCTGGGATTACAAACATGCACCATCATACTGGTGTTTTTATAAATGTGAATTCTGGGGGATCAAATACAGGTCCATGTGTTTAAGAGTCTTACTGACTAAGCCATCTCCAGAGACTATACCATTTTCTTTCTTACTATTATTACTTTTTAGTGTGTGTATATATGCCTTCTTGTCTGTATATGCTCTTACGTGCATGAAAGTCCCCATGGAGGCCAGAAGACAGTGTCAGAAGCCCTGTAACCGGAGTTGACAGGAGGTTGTGAGCAACCTGATGTGAGTGTTGGGAACTGAATCCAGGTCCTGTGCAAGTGCTCTTAACCTCTTAGCCATCTTCCCAGTCTTACTAACATGTTCTCAAAGAGGAAAGTAAAGATTATAGAACTGAATAATTCTCCTAAAACCACCAACTGCAAAATGGCAGCAGCTAGAAAGCTGGCCCAGGTTCTGTGATACCAAAGTCAGTCATATGCCTGTGGCCCACCAGTAAGGACTGTGGCATCAAGGGCTGTGAATCCTAAATGCACTGATTAAACAAAGCATTTCTTCCATTAGTCTCTGGCCAGCTAATTATTATGACTTTCCTGTTACTGCACAACAGAGAAAAAGATCAGACTGGAGGATAAAAAAGACCCTGCATTAAAAATAAACTAAATAAGGCCAGGCATGGTGGCCCATACCTTTAATCCCAACACTTGCGAAGAAGAGAAAAGCTGATCTCTGTGAGTTCAAGGACAGCCTGGTCTACATAGCAAGTTCCAGGCCAGCTGAAACTACAGGAGACCCTGTCTCAACAAGCCTAAAAATAAATAAATAAAATAAAATACAAAAGCTGTGTGTGACATCTCCTGTAGGATGCAATGGGTGTGACGGTATGCCTGATTCAGCAGATACTGCCATTCATCTGTGGAGAAGGTAAATTTTTGACCATTGAATGAATACCTGATTGAGTGTCAATGATACTCAGCCAGGGCAAAGAGGAGAGATTTGGCAGCCAAATGCTTTTGATTTCTGGGAGCTCTTTCAAGTGTCCTTAAGGTCCCCCGGGCTTCACGTGGAGTGGCATATGAGCCCTGGGTGAAGCTGCTGTAATTGCTCAGTTTTTTGATTGAAAACAGCTGCAGGTAAGGAGTCAGCCCACTGTCCTTTTTGCTGCTGATTGGGAACCACTCAGGCATCAAGACTCTACTCTGAAGCCTCACTCTGAAATAAATGGAGGTAGAAAGTAGGTTTCACAGTTGCTGAGCTTTTCAAAATGAACCATTTATCTTCCAAGGGTCAGAACTCAGCCACCCATTCATAGACATGTGAGTCACCCCCCTAATTTTAAAACAAACACTTTTTTCAGAAAGAATTCTTATCTCTGCTGATTTTTTGCAGCTGTCCTCTCTCCTTTTGATTTAGGCTGGTTTCAGTAAAACTGTTGTCTTTGTAAACACACATTCCTTTCTATAAATCCAAAGACTAATAATCTCCCTGAGGTGGACGGTAAAACATTGTGATAAAAGTGTCAGGTAATTGGCTGTAGAGTGTTAGAGGCTTTCTTGTACATACACACACTGAGCAACAACACCTCACACTGTGTACTAGCACTTCCTAATTCAGGAAAGCTGTCTGTCTGTATCCACAGATGGGAGTGTTCATAGTCCAGTGAGCCAGACCACAGAGCCAAGGATGGCAGTGATATTAAGAGCTCTTTGGAGATTTTAGGAATGGTTACTAAAGGCAGTAGTGGTCAGGGGACCTTCTGTGTGTATGAAGAACCGGCCAGTGCCCACCACATTGAGAACTAAGTATGTCATTCAGTTTCCAGTTACTTAACAGTTTGGGTGTATGTGTGTGGAAACATGCACATGAAGATATAATGGCATGCTAAGAACATGGAGGAGAGGTCTGGGCTGTGGAGGAACATCAGGAGAAACCTCAGCATCAGATGTAGCCATGGTTCTTTAAGTATGGTCCCCAGAGCAATGGTGTTTGGAAACACCAGTTAACACTCATCGTGTCCAAGGATAAGAACCACTGGATGAGGGTCAGCAGGTAAAGGCGCTTGTCACCCCTAAGTGTGACAACCTGAGTTCGGTCCCTGGAACGCATGATAGAAGGAGTGAACACACTCTCTGGACACGTGTGCCGTGTCACGTGTGTGCCCACACGTGTATACTCACAGAGAGAGAAGTAAATAAATGTAATGAAAAAAAATTTAGCCACTGGCTGAGGAAGCAGGAAGCAGAGTGAATCAGTTGATTAAAAAGTGCACTTAGGCTGGAGAGATCTTGGCGGTTAAGAGCACTAGCTGCTCTTAGAGAGGAACAGGGTTCTGTTCCCAGCACTCAGATGTGGGCTGTCAACCAAAACATCAGTTCCAGGGAATCCAGTGCTCTCTTCTGACCTCCTAGGTTTTTTGCACAACATGGGTACAGCATGCAGGCCATACACTCATGCACACATATTTTTTTAATTGTTTTAAGTTCTCTGATAGAGCAGAGAGAATGCATATCTCCAAAGGCCTTGAACCCGCACAGGTGAGGGCCTGGACAAGACACGGACCCATCCATTTATCTCCATATTACTATCTGCTCCAGTGGCAAAGTTTAGTGATGTGTCAAAGATTTGCATGAGCCACAAGGCTGAAAGTATTACAAGGTGGTCTTATTATCTTGTTATCCTCCGATTTCAAGGGGAGATCCAGCTAGGAGTGGAATGAGATGAAATGGTGGTCAGACTGCTTTTGGACTACTCAACCATAGCCGTGATAGAGTTGGGGGGGGGGCCTGTGTCAAGTTGACGGTACACTCAAATCATAATACCCAGATACTTTCTCTTCTAGGGTGTAAAATCACCCTAGAAGAGAAAGAAGCCAGTGTGTGACTGACTGCCCTTGAGAGATGCAGGCAAGCTTCAGTATTATCTGGAAGATTCAGCTTTCTCTTCATCTCTCCACATCAAGAGCAAAGAATACTTTGACTGTCTCCCAGAATGCTTTAGTTTTTTCATGTCCTCCACTGTGAGGAAACTCAGTCCATCCTAGCGCCCTCGTGGCAGGTAGAGATGGAAGCAAGATGCAGTGTCCCTAAGCTGTGCGTGCTCTCCTTCCTGGTGTGCAGAGAAGCTGTGAGGATGTGTGTGAGCAGTCAGCGGGCAGCCTTCCCCTCGGGACAGGGAGAAAAGACTGCATCTCCCCACAATGCCTTTTGGGGATTACTCACCCAAAAAGTATTGTAGAAAGGCAGGAAGACAGAATAAAGCCAGGAACTTAATGCTTAACCCTTGACAGGAAATGCCAACTTGGAGTTTTGTGTCCAGCCTATCTGTGTGTTCCTATTCTGTGTAAACTCACTCTCACTTCCTCATGTGAATGGAATCCTGTGATGAGAACTGTTATAAAGACAGTCCTGTCTGTTAACAAAGGCAGTACATTCTCAAACATCCACAACATGGATTTTTATATAAAGCACAGATGTGAGAAAAACCACAAAAAAAGCAGATGTTTGAAAAGATGGATAGTTTGAAGGTAGAGGACTGGTTTTATCATGGGACCAGAAGAAATGGGCAACCAATAAATATGTGTGATTGGTAGGATCCAAGGGCAAATCTATAGAATTATATTTATGATGACTATCATAATTCAAGCATGTACATGTCACCCTTCCCATTTTAACAGCAAAGCTATTAATCATAAAATTACACATTGGTTAAATACTTAAATGCCTCCTTAAACCAGGGCATATATATGTAATTTCAAGTAAAATAAAAATTACATTAGAAGGAAAGAAATCAAAAGAAAACCAGGATTGAGATCTGTACTGTCCTTGACCTTGCTGCACACCTTGCCATGTGCTGTCCTTACACTACAGCCTGCCCTTTGAGCAACTTTCTGGATTCCTGTGATCAATGCTAGCCATGTATGTCTTCACCTTCTGAGTGGTGAGGTTACAGACTTACATGATCACACCCAGCTTGGAGATCACTTTCTTTTTTTTGTTGGTTTTTTTTTTTTCATGTTGTTGTTGTTGTTGCTGTTGTTGTTTGAGACAAGGAGCTCCCTGTAACCCCAGCTAGCCTGGAACTCAGTGTATAGATCAGGCTGGCCTTGCATTCACAGACTCTGCCTGCCTCTGTCTCCCAAGGGCTGGGATTAAAGGTGTCATGCACCACCACTCTCTTATTCAATACAGTGGTGAGTAGGATACACTCATATGCTGGGAAGCACTATTGTGAAGGCAGTGTGATGGCAAAAAGTCTGTGTGTGTGTGTGTGTGTGTGTGTGTGTGTGTGTGAGAGAGAGAGAGAGAGAGAGAGAGAGAGAGAGAGAGAGAGAGAGATTCTTTGCCATGTACTGTGGAACACACTTGCAATCCCAGCACTTATGAGATGGAGGCAGGAAGATCAAGAGTTCAAGGCCAGCCTGAACTACATGAGAACCTGTCTCCAAAAAACAAAGCAAACAAATTGTCAGCAGTAGTAATAACATCCATGTATCAGCTTCCTATAATTATTAATAACAATAATGCTAATGTTTCATGTTGTTATTCATGAATGAATTCTTCATGGGCTCTGCAGGAAGCTGTCACTATAAGGATGAAGGCATTTAATCAAGAGTTGACCACTGACCACGGCAGCTTTGCTTTGTCTTAGATTCAGACAGTGCTGCCCTGGCCAGATCTCTCCTTGTCCCAGCAGCCTCAGGGCTTATGCCACACGGAGGGCCACCTCTCCCCCTCCTTGTCACAGTCTGCATAGCCCAGAGCAAGAATTTCGATGGTCTCAGTAATTGTTCTTAGCCTTGCAGCTTGAGTGCCAGATCACCAGCCATCCGGGTGCCTGAGGAAAACTCTCCTGGCCTGGAGGACACAGAAGAGCACAGGGTTTTGCTTACGCAATGAACCAGGAAAGGTCTTGACAGAAAGGCATTTCCAGCTTTTCTTAAACACTCGGACTCAACCTCTGCTGGACGATTCTCTTGAGACCTATTGGAATCCAGATGGTCACTTTTCTAATCTTGAGCCTTTCCAGGAATTCCAGTGTGGGCAGGCAGCCAGAGGACACTGGCCATGTGGAGCTGCAGCCATAGTCTCTGGGTGATAGCTTTTAAGGATGGATCAGGCCAGCTGGGAGCTTTCTCCATGCTGTTCTGTTCCAGGCTTGTGCTCCCGAGTTCACACACGAGTGCCAGGAACCTGTGTGGTGAGCCCACACCTACAGAGCCCTAGATATTTCCAGACACCTTAGTGCTCTCTGTCACCACATGGACCAGGAATGGACATTAGCAGAAGCCAGGGGCCCAAGGAAAGCTTCACCTAAGCTTTGGTGAAGGTTGTGCCTTCATCATGCAGACAGATAGCAGCGAACATAAGCCCCATGGGAGTGGGATGGCAGTCTAGCTACTTGTCAGTCGGGAACATCAGTCGGAGGGACCACTCTGCCCTGGACACAAAGCTGCTTTAGCCAGCGTGCACCCAAATGGGACTGTGATATTCTAGCAGGCTTTAAATGTTCTAATCATGATAAATGTTAAATTTGTAAACTTTATTGCCCCCACCATCTTCAAATATTCATGGTCCAAATAATTCTCAGTTGTGCTGATGATATAAACAGTGAGGGTCTGTTCTCCAGCCTTACCTGAACTCCTGAGCCAGAGGCTTCTGTGACAGCACCTCCCAGCACACCTTTCCCAGGATAGGCCAGCAAGGTGAGCTGCTGCCAGCGGTTCCGGGAGTCTGTGCAGGGTGCAAACTGGATTGCGATTTTTTTTCTTTCTATTTATTTCTGGTTTTGAGACAGGGTCTTGCTATGTAGCCCAGGCTGGCCTAGAACTCCTGCCTCCACAAGTGTCTAATTCCAGCACTGTGGAAATGGAGGCAGCTTGAACCTGCTTGTTTTGACACTGAGAGAGAGAGCTTACCTAGAGGGCATGTTGGCCCTCACAGTTCTCTGTGTCCCACCAGGGCAGGAGGCTCAGCTCTGCTGGGGTCTGAATGGCACTGGGTTTGGGTGCTGGGTCTGGGACCTGCAGCTTGCTTGCCTGTGAAATATAGCCTGATTTCCAGTCTTTGTTACCCCAGCCCATGACACCAAGTGTCACAAAATCTTCAGTCCTTGGTTAGTTTCCATATAGTGCAAGGCTCCCTTGAAGATTCTCTTCCCTCTTAATACTGTGCACTTTGCCCTTTTAACACACACACACACACACACACACACACACACACACACACACACACGAGAGAGAGAGAGAGAGAGAGAGAGAGAGAGAGAGAGAGAGAGAGAGAGAGACTTTTTCATTAATCTGCCCTCACTAAGACAGTTAGCTGCAACCAAGTATGATAGCTCTGCATGCCTTTAATCCTAGCATTACAGAGGCAGAGGCAGGTGGAGCTCAGTGAGATTGAGGCCAGCCTGTTCTACACAATGATTTCTAGTCTAGCTAGGGCTATAGGGAGATCCTGTTCCAAAAAAAAGTGATTTCCAAGGCGAACATGATAGCACACATCTGTGATCCCACCGCACAGAAGATGGAGGCAGGAAGATCAGAAATTCAAGGTCATCCTCAGCTATATTGCATATTTGAGGCCAGCCTAGGCTACATGAAAGCCTGTCTTTAAAAACAAAATACTAGGCTCTCTGATTTAAACCATTCTCTGACCCCTTCACTAAGCTAATTGAGCTATTGAAACTAAGAGCAGGCATTTATTTTTATTCTCATTAATCTTAATTTTCTTGGTTCTTTGCCATCACTGCCAGCCTCTGAAGATATATTTGCATATTAATCACAACACACTAAATATCCCTTCTAGCCTTCTGTTACCTCTAAAGATGATAACCAAAACACTAATAAAATGTTGTACAGAACAAAACTAAAAATAAAGCTGTGGCCCTTGCTGACACTGAACAATTAAGGTCCACTGAATGACTAGAAATAAAGTGAGTATTTGATAAGTGAATATATGATACACTGCCTTGGAGGAACAGCACTCAGTCAACCATAAGGATGAGAAATTATGACTTATCTCAATGCTGGAGACTCCAAGGTTGTAGGGTTGGGCTTGTTTTTCATGGCTAAATTGAAGTGCTTCTGCCAGAGCACAACATGGATTCTTCATCATCAATAGAGTAAAACTAGAAAGACATTGATGAGTGAGGACTTCAGGAACTCTCGCTGAGTCCCAGTGACCTCTGTAATTGCAAGTACTCCATCTTCAAATATAGGTTGAGGGGCACTCATTCAAAGTGCTTGGGACCAGAACTGTTCTGTGTTAAGGGTTCTCTTACTTTGATTCTTTATCCATATGTATTGGGAATGAGACCCAATCTAGACGCAGATTTTGTATATAATAGGGTTTTTGAGACAAGACCTCATGTAGCTCACAATGGCCTCCAACTCAGTTTGTAGTTAAGGATGACCTTCGGTTCATGATATCCTCCTGCCTGCACCTCCCAAGTGCTGGGATTTACGCACGTGCCACCACATGTAGCTCATTTACATTTCATATACACCTCGTATGCTAAACAGCCTGAAGATCATTTTGTGTGTGTGTGTGTGTGTGTGTGTGTGTAGGTGTGTGTGTAGGTGTGTGTTCTTGTCTACGTGCATGTCTGGGTGTTGTCCCTTAGAAGCCCTCTTACTGGCCTGGAACTTGCTAATTAGGCTCGGCTGGTGAACCCACCAGCCCCAGTGATCTGTGATCTGTGTCTCTCCATCTACCCAGCACATGGGATTTACAAGCCCATGTCACTGTGTATGCCTGGCTTTTGACATAGATTCTGGAGCTCAAACTCAGGTCCTCATGGTAGCATGTCAAGCTCTTTACTGACTGAGCCCACCTCCTTCATTTTATAGATATTTTAGTGCACCTGCCTTCCAATTCTAACCTGCCGCATGAGATCAGGTGTAGAACTTTCCACCTGGGTGGTGGTTCTGCTCCCAGACTTTCAGATGGTGGAGCATTTTCCATTCCGAATTTGCAGAGAAGGGATGCTGGACCTGTCCTGACTCTGACGATCAGGTGTTTCCTCTTGCTTTTTGTGTTAGCCAGAACATGCCAGGAATCCTCAGGCAACTCGAACCGAGAATCACGGGATTGGGTATGTAGGCAGAGCAGTGCAGCTTAGCCTGCACCCTTGAAATGCATTTTTAAAGACTGTATGTATCAAATTCTAGGAGCGTCTTCTATTTTGAGCAGTCAGTTATTTACGGATCCAAAATCAGTGGCCATATATTCTGTATATTCTCACATCTCTGCCACAGTCTTGCTTTTCACGATGATTGAGTCTTCTACAAAATTTATAAGAGCTCCTGGCATATCTAACCTGCTGGCCACATGTGCCCCTGGCAGCTAGGAATGTGGCCCACCACCAAATAATAAACTTATTTCAAACATCATGAGATTTGATGAGGGGCAATTTTTAAAAAAATGACTTGATTGCACAGTTCTGAAGCATGAACTCCTTAAATGACAATGCTGTATCATGGTGTCAAGCTGTGGGACATGTCCACAAATTTAAAACATCTTTCTTTATAGCTTCTGAAACAGAGAACAATAGAATACATGTGTTATAAAAGAAGAAGGGTGGAATTCAGGGGAGGAAAGAGACCAGTAGAACGGTCGGACAGGATGTGAGATGGCGGTGAGCCAAAAAGAACAAAATACAATGATATATATGTATGACAATGTCAGGGTGAAACCCACTTCTTTATATGCTAATCAAAAAATTAAAATTTAAAATGACAAAAAAGAACCAGGGAATGGGACTAATTTATTATTTAGAGCTGTATTGGATTTAATGACCCAAAAGAAACGGCTGAGCTTCATGCTAATGTTACAGTTTCCCTATAAGTTTCCTAGGCTTTCTGTTTATATCCAGCACCTGGCTGGGTTTCCCCATGCAGACTCGGTTAGAAAGAGGCTGCAGGGGCAGGAGGGATGGCTCAACAGTTAAGAGCACTAGCTGCTCTGGAAGAAGACCTGCATTTGGTTCCCAGTGTCCACATGGCAGCTAACAATCTGTAACTCCAGTTTCTGAGGATCCGACACCCTCTTCTGGCCTCCATGGGCATTGCATGTATAGGTACACACGTACATGTAAGCAAAACACTAATACAGAAAGAAAGAGGAAAGAAAGAAAGAAAGAAAGAAAGAAAGAAAGAAAGAAAGAAAGAAAGAAAGAAAGAAAGAAAGAAAGAGAGAGAGAGAGAGAGAGAGAGAAAGAGAGAGAGAGAGAGAGAGAAAGAAAGAAAGAAAGAAAGAAAGAAAGAAAGAAAGAAAGAAAGAAAGAAAGAAAGAAAGAAAGAAAGAAAGAAAGAGAAAGAAAGACAAGAGGCTGTCCTGGTTACTGTCAATTGCTGTGATAAAAACACTGACTGAAACCAACTTGGAGAGGAAAGGGTTTATTTTCTCTTACATCTCATGGAGAAAGTACAATGTAGGAACTCGGAGCAAGAACCTGGAGGTTAGCTTCTTATTGGCTTGCTACCCTGGCCCATGCTCAGCCTGCTTTCTTATATAATACAGGATCACCTGCCTGGGGATGTCACCACCCACAGTGGGCTGGGCCCTCTCAGTGTCCCACAGACATGGCCATAGACCATTCCAATGGAAGAAATTCCCTGAGACTCCTTCTATCCAGGTGTGTCAAGTTGACAACTAAAGCTATCCAGCACAGAGGCTAAAAGTGTTGGAATTCTTAGTTAATAAGTCCAGTTTTCTTTGTTTTTTGGTTTCTCCCCCCATGTATAGGAGTCACCCAGAGACACAAAGGGTAGGTGTTGACTCAGTAGTCTTGGGTGGAGCTGAAGCTCTTGCCTTTCTGACAAGCTTATGGAGACACCAGCAATACTACTCACGGCAAGGCCTTATAGGACTGGGATAACATTTAAAAGTAGATAGACAGGGGCTGGAGAGATGGCCTAGCAGTGAAGAGCGCCAACTGCTCTTGCAGAGGACCCGGGTTCGATCCCCAGCACCCACATGGCAGCTGAGAACCGACTGAAACTCCAATTCCAGGAGAACTCCAGTTCCAGGAGAATCTGACACCCTCTTCTGACCTCCACAGCACTGCACGACACGGGTGCACAAACCTGCATGCAGACAGTACATTCATAAACATAAAATAAATAAATTAAAAAAAAATTTTAAGTTAAAAAAAAGTAGATAGAAAACTGTAATTGTAGACACTACATTTGCCTAATGTATGGCTAGAAAGATAAATCAGTCACTTAAGTGTTTGCTTTACAAGCATAAGGATCTGAGTTCAAGCCCCAGAAGCCCACATTAAAAATAAAACAAGCCAGGTATGGCAGTACATGCCCTTAATCCCAGGAGGAAGAGGACAGCAGATCCCTGTGAGGTGGATGCCAGCCTGGAATAGTATAAAGTTCCAGCTGGGGAGGAGACCCATAGCTCCTACAGGAGTTATCTAAATAAAAAGGCTGAAAGGGCATGCTTGCAATCCTAGCACTGGATGTGGGGCTGTGGAAAGACTATGAATGTTAGCAGACACACAGGTGCAGACCACACCACTTCAGCGTTATTATTGAAAAATCACAAATTGAATATGGATCCCCAAGGCTCCTGGCCAGCTGACCTTGCCTGTTTGGCAAGTCCCAGGCAATGAGAGGCCCTGTCTCAAAAATCACATGGTGGACATCACCCAAGGCAGGACAGATGAGACTGACTTCAGGCCTATACAAACATATGCACACACCACATCTGTACACACATGAATGCACGTGCGCACACACACAATGAACTAAACCAACGTATTCTTTAGATGCATATATTCAGAGTAGTGGTTGCCAGCAAGATGTGGGTATTCATGCCAGGTACACACCTGTATTTCCAGAAGGCAGGAGAGCATTGGAGGCCAGCCTGAGCTTCAGAGTGAGATTCCATCTCAAAACACAGACAAGCATACATGGGTAGAAAGCCTTAACTCAAGTTGTCCTGATTAATTGTGAGTCCCTTTGTGCTTTCCCAATAATAATATTGAAGCAATGTGAGCTGCACATGTGGCTTTCCACTAACCTCACACTTGTGTTATTGAGTATTCCTATGTTTTGAAGAAACCTTTCTGAAAAGGCAGGGACATCCCAGAGGTGAACTCCAAGACCCCTAACCCAGGCTATTTGTCTGCAGATAGAGACCCTCCCCAAGCACAAACCCTGTTCCCTTGTCCTCTTCTACTTTCTTTGCTTGTCTCTTTTCTTTCACTTTCCTGTACTCTACTTTTCATAAATGACTTCTTTCTGTCATCTCCGCACATAATCATTCACCCAATAGAGTGGCATAGTATGGTGCCCCTCCCACCCCAGTGATTTACTGAAAATCAAGCAGGACCCCACATCATTCACTGGAACAGGCAGGCAGGTAGAAAGATAACATGAATATATAAACTACTCAAAAAACAAAGAAGAAAACAAATGAATCACAAAAGACGGATTAAAGAGCTGAACAGAGACTTCACAAATGAGGAAATAAAGATGGCTGAGAAAATCTTAAAAAAATGTTCAACAACACTAATAATAAAGGAAATGCAAATTAAAACAACTTTAAGATATCATCTCACTCCGATAAGACTGGCTAAGATCAAGAAAACAAATGATACACATGCTGGAGAGGTTGTGGGGAAAGGGGAACACTCATCCACTGCTGGTGGGAATATAAGCTTGTACAACCACTATGGAAAGCAGTGTGGAGAACTCTGAAGAGACTTAAGATGAGCCTACCACCCGACCCAGCCATACCACTCTTGGATATATGCCCACAAGACTCATCCTACTGTAGATGTACATGTACAGCCATGCTTGTTGCAGCTCTCTTCACAATAGCGAAGAGCTGGAACCAACCCAAATGCCCCTCAACTGATGAGTGGATAGAGAAAACGTGGTACATCTACACCAGGGAATTCTATGCAGCCAGTGGTAAAGAAAGATGACATCACAAACTTTGCAGGTAAATGAATGGAACTAGAAGATATTATGCTAAATGAAGTAACAGTCCCAGAAAAGCAAATCACAAATGGTATCCCTGATTTGTGGATGCTAGCACCAAGCACCGAGTTGTAAAGCAAACTGAGCAACATCAAGGTTATATATCCCTTTCCCCGAAAGCAACTGTGCTCTGATAATGTAAATCCCATAACAGGCTCTAGAATTAACCCATCACTTGTTTTTAGACTTTGTAATATTGGTATATGAGTGGAAGATACGTAGGCATATATTAGAGTAATATAAATTTAAAATGGAAAAATGTGAATCCTGAAATATGACATGGAAATGACAGTTTGTATACAGATTATATAATTTTAGTATAGGTGTGATGTATATATATGCATATGTTGAAGTGGTACAGATTGGAGGGAACAACAGCAGAGGAACAGAGACAGGGAACCGACTGAAACAGTGAAGTTCCTGCAAGGACAGTAATCCTCTGCTTTTAAAAGAAACTGAAAATAATCAGCAAAAGATACAGGCCAAGGATGGCAGGGTGCATGAACTCAGCTGGGGAGGGGGGCATGGAAGACAAGATGAGTCTAGATTGGGCTGAGAAACAATGTATGAAATGCACATAACTTCAATAAAAAGTGTTAAAAGAGCCAGGTGTGGTGGCACATGCCTTTAATCCTAGCAGAGGCAGGCCGATCTTTGTGAGTTCCAGGCCAGCTGGGGCTACAGGGAGACCCTGTCTCAAAAAGACAAAAAAAAAAAAAAAAAAAAAAAAAAAATAAAAAAAAAAAAAAAACAAAAAAAGCGAAAAAAAAAAAGACGCTTAGATAATAGGTAGGTAAGTAGATATATTATAGATAGAAAGATAGAAGATAGATACGATTAGTAGATCTGATCGATGATTCGATATGATATAGGTAGCATAGATAGATGATAGGTAAAAGATGATAGATGGATAGATTAGAGAGAGAGAGAGAGAGAATGGAAATGAACTCAATTGGATGAGTAGTCTGACAATGGCTGTCTGCCTATTAGAGGAGCAGAGAATCCAGTATCTGGTCAGGCCAAGAGGCTGCAAACCTTGTAGTCCTAAACTGATGCTGAACACCCGAAGCTTCCCAGAGAGTTGCTGATTTTGAGTCCACATTTAAAAGCCAAAGAAGCTGGAGCCTGATGTCAACAGAGAATCCAGCAACAGCAGGTGCACTATGGAAGAGGCAAGGCTGATGCACGATGCTGCTTGTCCCTGGACTTTTTTTTTTTTTTTTGTTTTTTTTTTTTTGGTCTTTTTTTTGAGACAGGGTCTCCCTGTAGCTCGGCTGTCCTGGAACTCACTCTGTAGACCAGGCTGGCCTTGAACTCACAAAGATCCGCTGCCCCTGCTTCCCACAGTGCTCAGGATTAAAGGTCCTGCACCAATACGCCCGGCGTCCCTGGACTTCTATACAGAGAGGCCATCCACTTAGAGGGCAGGTCTTTCCCTCTCAGCTAATTCTCTCTGGAAAAGCACTCAGAGGTACACATGAAAGTATGTTTCTGCCGGGCATAGTGGTGCACACCTTTAATCCTAGCACTTGGGAGGCAGAGGCAGGCGGATCTTTGTGAGTCCAAGGCCAGCCTGGTCTCACAGAGCAAATCCAGGACAGCTGGGGCTACAGGGAGACCCTTTCTCAAAAAAACAAAAAGAAAAAAAAAAAAAAAAAAAAAAAAAAGAATGTTTCTTTGATGATTCCAATCCAATCAGGTTGCCAAAGAAGACCAACCATTATATTCTCAACCTTGTTTTGAGTCTGACAAAATGGTTAGTGCCCCAGCTAGAAAAAAAATGAACACATGCACAAGAACTAATATTTCACAAAGTCTCTGCAACACATGCACAGATCAGATGTCTTATTGACCCGGAGACATTTAATTACTAATTCCTATATAACTGCATGCTTCTGGAAATACTTTACCATCAAATTCTCTCCAATTAAGCCTTGAAATTTTACAATATTAGCTTTGTCATTTACCTTGCTGAAACTATCTTTGACATGTAGGAATCCTAGAAAATATAGGGAAATGGCCCAAAATCTCATTAGCTAGATTAGATATTATTAGCATGGCATAAAATATCACAAAGATTGACTGATACAGGACTGTAAAAGGCTGTCACAAATATTTGAGAACAAGCTTATTTTTCTCTACAAGTTTAGATAAAGCCTATTGTCTACCCATAAGCAGTGTTAAAATATATGTAACATAATTGAAATTCTCAAAAAAAAGAAAAAGAAAGCTAACATGAACAGAGAAAGGACTCATCCCTAGGCCTAGAGCACCCAGTAAACACCCCCACATATAGGGGAATGTCATCCAGGGTAACAACTTGCGAGCCTGAGTCAGGAGAATCTCTTGAGCCCAGAAGTTTGGGCCAGGCCTGGGCCACATAGCAAGACCTTTCTAGTAAAAACAATTATTCTGGATAATAATATGGCTCAGCAGGTAAAGGTGCTTGCTGCCAAGCCTGACAATTTGAGTTCTAGCTCCAGGACCCACATGGTGGAAGGAGAGAATCCCTACAAGTTGTCCTCGACATCCACATGTGTACTGTGGTAGACACATGTGTACACAAACTGTTAAAGTGTAAAATGAATTAAAAAACATTACTCAAGCCAATGAGAAGGTTCGGCAGGTAAAAGCACTTGCTGTGCAAGCCTTACTTTACCATCTGAGTTCAATTCCTAGAATCCACATATGGGTAGAAGTACATAATCAAGTCCACAGTGTTGTGGTCTGACCTCCGCACTCACGCCGTGACACATGCACCACCCCTCATTAGTAACAAGTACATTTTTAATTATAAACTTTTAGAACAAAAATAAATAAATGTACTAGGGTGGTGGGTTGAGACTATGTCAGTTTAACTTGAAGCACTCCTGTTTCTTCCTTAACTGCTCCAACCTGCTTGTCAGTGTCAACTTCTAGCAAAGGTGCTGCTAATCCAAAGATAGCTTTTCAAAAGAATAAACTTGACTTTGTTCATTAAGCTGGAAGATATAGCTAAGTGGCAATGTGCTTGTCTGGCATTCACAAGGCCCTGGGTTTGAACCCTAACACTGGAAAACAAAAGAAAATAACCGGATACATCTTCATACTCCATGAGCTGAAGCCCAGCCCAGTTAGTAGTGTTCAGGGCTGATAGCCCTTAGCCAGCTCGCTCAGATAAGTTCTGTAAATAAACTCCTGCACGTCTGAAAACCAAGTCAGCCTTCAGAGATTTGCTAGTTTTGCAAACTACAGTCACGTGGGCAGGCAATTTTCTGTTTGCAAGTTGCTAATGGATCTTCCTGAATGTGTTTGACATTTTACTTGGCTTGGAAAGGACTTTCATGCCCCTGTGTTTTCCTCCCCCGAGCAACCGTGAGCTAATTAACCTATTCCTTCACTGGCTGGGACTACTCTATGCAAATGTTCTCATTTCCGATTCTGACATAATCACTCTTGCAGGAACACCCTAGTGGAATCCTGGGGCGTTTTATGGGCCAGTGCACCTGCGCTGCCAGCAGGAGGCCCACAGACCAGTCCTCCTAGTAGACCTCAGTATTGAGAATGCCTTGCTAGCTGGTATGGGAGCCCAGGAATTTGCCAATCCCCTTTAATTTTTTTCTTACTTTTCTTTATTTTTATCTTATGTGTATGAGTAGTTAGCCTGCATGTATATAAGTGCACCTGTGTAGCATGCCCATGGAAGCCAGAAGAAAGTGTCAGATCCCCTGGAACTGGAGTTGTGAATGGTTGTCAACCACCATGTAGGTTCTGGGAACCAAGACTAGGTGGTCTACAAGGGCAGCCAGTGCTCTTAACCACTGACCTATCTCTTCAGCAACCCACCTCCGACTCTGTTCTTAAGCATGATTCCCAGAGTTTAAAGATAACTGGTCAATATTAATGCTTTTTCAGACAGCTAAAACTGACAGCTCTTTTGATGCCCTTGTGGTTTAATTTTATTCAGTCTTTCTAATGGATTTGTAAACGCTGAGCATGAATGAATAACTCTCTTTATTGAGACACATTTTGTTTCCCGCCCACCTTAGGGCTTTTCTGCATCCACAAGCACACTCCTGCTTCCTCATTTTTTCAGCATGAATACTTTACGTCTTTTACCACTTGTTTCTAGCCCCCTGTTTAGTGCCTCTCTTGTCAACATAAGCAATTCTGTTCTTATTGAAATATCCTCTGGTGTTCAGACACCAGACATCTAAACCTCCACTTTCCTGAATACATGGTATCTACCTGATCAAAACCAGGGGGGAGGGGCCACTTCCTGTTGTGTCACTTTTATTTTCATGGCATCTGGTGGTAAAGTTGAAGCAAAATCAACAAGATCCATTAAATCACTGCCCCTACCCCAAGTTTGAAACTAGATGGAAAGTATAACCTGGAGGGTGGAGAGACAACTCTGTGGGAACAGCCCTTGCCCTGCAAACCCTAGGAAGTGAGTTTGGATCCCCGCAACCCATGTAAAAGCCAGGTGTTATAGCACATGTCTGTAATCCCTGTGGCAGGTTGGAGCTAGAGAGATGGCTTAAGGGTTAAGAGCACTGGCTGCTCTTGTAGAGGACCTGGGTTTGGTTCCCAGCACCCACCTGGCTACTAGCAATTCTCCATAATTCCAGTTCCAGGGGAATCTGATGCCTTCTTCTGATCTCCATGGGCACTGCACAACATGGGTGCACTTACATACACATAGATAATACACTCATACACATAAGAAATAAAAATAAAATATTTTTTTAAAGAATCATTGGGTTGGAGAGATGGCTCAATGGTTAAGAGCACTTTCTGCTCTGCAGTGGACCCAGGTTTGATTCCCAGCACCCACATGGTGGCTGACAACCATCCATAACTCCAATCTAGGAGAGCCAACACCTCTGATCTTTGGGGGCATTGCACAACACACATGTTCTTAGGTGCATGCACACAAACAAAATAAATAAAATATTTTTTAATTGAAAGAAAGAAAGAAAGAAAGAAAGAAAGAAAGAAAGAAAGAAAGAAAGAGAAAGAAAGAAAGAAAGAAAGAATCCTTGAAGCTCACAGCCCAACTGTGCACATCAGAGATGAAACCCTGTTTCAAATAAAGTGGACGGTGAGAACTGACACCCAGTGTTGTCCTCTGACTGCCAGGTGCATGCTGTGGTGCTCTCACACACAGCGACATGCACACACATCATACATACGAACACTCCAGACACAAAAGACTGGATTCAAGCAATTTAGAATTGGGTGGTACCGGGAGAAGGGACAGAGAAAAGGGTTGTATCACAGTAGAAATCTCACTGCTGCTTCAACCCAGACAAAGCTTGAATTGCTAGTCTATGAATTTATTATGCTAGCTTATTTATTTTTAGTTTGTAAAGGCTTTGTTAGGTTGTACTGCTTTGTTGTTGCTTGTTTGCATTTGTTTTGCTTTTTGTTTG